>JAQIXI010002421.1:0-10375 GCA_034700165.1 Galumnidae sp. Gr-Ori-00277
TGGTTAGTTAACCGTAGTGGTCGTTGACTGGTTCCCAACTGTTTTAAAAATCAATGTTTGAAAACAACTTTAAAATTCAGTTAAATTTTGGTTAAAATTGATTAAAACTAATAAAAACAGTAAAATAGCCGTAAAAATGCCTTTTTGTGGCGAAATGGCATTGTTGACACGAGGTGTCGCACTTTCGGTTGCTTTTGGAGAAAATCTTCGCTCAAATGTCGAACTCTAGCTCGTGGAGAGGAGTGCACTTGTCTCGCGCCAAACTGAAGGCCTCGTCGCGCACTTCGGCTCTTCTCTCGGGATTCGCAATGGTTTGTCTCGAGAGCTCTTTCGCCAAATAACTCTTGTCTCGAGAGGTGGCGGTGGTGGAGATGCACGTGAGTGACGCTCTTCCGCGCGCTCTTCTCCTCCTCTTCACGCTCTGCACGACTCTTCTGGTGTCGGTTCACATCCTCGCGCTTATGATCTCCACTTGCATTCTGCCGCACGTGGAGGCGGCGGCCACCCAAGGCCAACAGTGTGAGTCGCCGCACGAGACGCTGCACGTGTACATCGAGCTCTCGTGGTTTTTCTCAACTTTCGTCGGAATCTTCCTCTTTCTGCTCGAGCTGGCACTTCTCCTTTGGCTCAAGTTCTGGGAGCGCGCAGACGGCGTCCTCGTGAGTGGTGTGGCCACTCTCGCGCTCTTGCCAGTGGCCGTGCTGTTAGTGGTGTTCGCGTGCACTTTCTACCGGAAGCTCGTGACTCATAAGTTCCGGACTCAAGAGCGCGGCCTTCACGAGTTGGAGTCAATGGTTGAGAGTTTGAGAGCGTGAAAGCGGTTAAAATGTTATCTTTTTTTGAATCAAAACCACAAAAAAAGTGAACCAAAAGTGAAACGCTTTGAAAGCACTTCAGTCTCGCGATGGCAGCGATTGCAGTAAACGACGTCTCCTTCGCCTTCACGAGAGTCCCAGTCTTGAGTCACGTGTGTGCGCGCGTCCCCGACTCCAACATCTATGGTCTTCTCGGTCCGTCTGGCGCCGGAAAGACGTCTCTTCTGCGTCTGATTTTGGGCCGCATTAAACCCACCGACGGCTCCATCAGTGTTTACGGTCGCGCGCCCGGTCTCTCGAATCCCATTACGGGTTATATGCCTCAGGAGACGGCTCTCGCGCTCTCATTCACTGTTGAAGAGACGCTTCGATACTTCGCTTCGATTTATCGATTGTCATCGAAGACCTTCGAGAAGCGGAGGGCGACGCTCGCGACTGTCCTGCAGTTGCCGCGCGACCACGCGCTCATAGGAGAGCTGTCGGGCGGTCAGCAGAAGCGCGTGTCTCTGGCGCTGGCCTTCCTCAACAGTCCGCGTCTCGTGATCCTGGACGAACCCACTGTTGGCACTGACCCTCTGCTGGGCGCGCAGATCTGGCAGTTCCTGCGCGAGAACTGCGCCCGCGGACAGACCATTGTTGTGGTCACGCACTACATCGAGGAGGCGGCCCTCGCGCACGTGGTGGGGATCATGCGCAGTGGGCGCTTGCTGGAGGAGGGCGCGCCCAAAGACCTGCTCGTGAAGTACGGCGAGTCCACTCTCGAGAACGTCTTTCTCTCGCTCTGCAGAGGAGACGCGCGAGAAGTGACGCAAAACACGCTCTCAGCGGAAGTGAAGCGCGAGAAGAGTGACGACAGTGCGCCCGAACTGAGCGCGAGTTGGCTTCTGCCGCTCTGGATCTTGGTGGTGCTCGTGAGGAAGAACCTGTCCAAGTTCGTGGGCGTGAACGTCTCGTGCCTCATCTTTCTGATTCCCGCCTTTCAAGCGCTCATTCTTTGTCTTCTTTACGACAGAAACGACATTCCGGTCAGTGTTGTCACAATTGCCATGGAAATTATAGTTTTTCTTTAGATAAAAGTCTCGCTCTTCAACCAAGACTCGCCGCCAGAACTGTCCGCGCGACTGCTGTCTTCCGTGAAGAAAGTGGACGCCTACTATCTCGAGCCAATCAGTTATCCGTCGCTCGCAGAGGCCGTGCGTGCGGTGGAGAGGGGTCACGTGACTGCGGCTCTTCACTTCCGCGAGAACTACTCGGTTGCCCTGGAGACGCGCATCGCGTCCTCTGAGAGCGAGATCTCGGAGGAGACGCTCGCGCAGTCGTCGGTGTCAGTGCACGTGGACACCACGAACTTCCTTTACGCCAACGGATTCCTCGATTCGCTGAGAGTCACGCTCTTCTCGCTCATGGGAGACCTCTTTCAGGAGAGGAACCTCTCGCGCATCGACAGTCCCGTGCGCGTGGTGGAGACGGTGTACGCGGAGAACTCGCGCCTCTCTGACTTCCTGCTTCCGGGATATCTCGTGGCGTTCGTCTACTTATCGCAGGTCTCGCTCTCCTCTCAACTCCTGATTCACGAGCGCAGAGACGGTCTCTTCGAGCGCTCTCTCGTGGCGGGAGTCAAGCACGAGCTCGTCTTCTTGGCGCACGTGCTCACCGGAGCGCTCCTCTCGCTCGTCCAGATCGCGCTCATGCTCTTCATCGCGCTCTACGTCTTCCAGATCACGTGCTACGGCTCGACGGCCCTCGTGCTGGTGCTCGTGCTGGCTCAGGCGGTGAACGCGATCGCCTCTGGACTTCTGGTGTCAGCGCTGGTGAGCGAGGGCTTCGTGGCGGTGCTCGTGAGCATTTTCGTCACTTTCTCTCAACTCTTCACTTCGGGCGCGATCTTTCCCTTCGAATTCGTCGATTATCGATTGCGACGTTTTCTCTATTTCTCTCCGATAGCGATGCCCACCGAGAGTCTGCGCAATGTGATGCTGCGGGGGTGGGACCTCTCGCGCTTCCACGTGTGGCACGGCCTCGCGCTCAACCTGTCGACGGGCGCGCTCTTCCTGGTGTTGGCTCTCGTGGTGTTTAAGAAAAGCTCTTAATTTGTATAAAAGTTTATTAAAATAAAAATTCTATAAAAATATGTTTTAAACGACGTTTTCTTCGTTTTTATTGAATTTCTTTTTCATTCTTTGAATCGTTTGATCATAAGATGGCAGAAGAGGTCTCGAGTCCGAGTGGTAGAGCGGCAGAAACTGTTGTCTGAAGCGAGACATCTGTTGGATTTGTTCCATACGTCTCAAAGACGTCACTGAAGACGACTCTTCCGTCAACAGAGGCTTCGCTTTTGCCGGCCTTTGGACGACAGGCGACGGCAGAGACGACACGAACGACGACACCTGATGTGAGTTGAAGTGCTTCTGCGAGACGTCCGACAGCGACAGCAGCTTCTTGAGACCCAAGTCGTCGGAACAGCCGAACATCAGCCGCGAGGATGAAGAGGAGGACGGGATGTCGGATGAGTTGGTGGTCGACGACGAGAGAGAGGGTGACGACGAATGAGATGAAAGTGTGGGCGAAGGCATCGGAAGTCCCGACAATCGGTTGGAAGACGTGGACGAACACTGCGAAGAGCGAAGGGAAGAGTTCCTGTTGTCCGGCGTTTGGGGTTCGCATTGAAGAGACTTTTCGAACAAAAGGTTTTCGTCGCAAACGATTTGCGAAAAACTTTCGTTTAAAAAGATTTTCACTCTTTTTCTCATTCTTTGCTTTTCCCAAACATTCTTAAGTGAAGTAGTGTTTGAACTTTCGGTCGACTGCTCTTCGGCGGCAAAAGACGTCACTTGACGACAGTGTCGTCCCAAGAGTCGCATCTTTTGCCAATTGACGCCTTCTGTCGTCAGCGTCTGATTGGCTAATTCGACGAATTGCAAGTCTTTCTTAATGAGAGGAAAAAAGGGAACCAAAGGCTTCTCACAACTCCGAAGCCGCTCTCTGAAGGTGTGGAAGTTGCGCGAGGGGTCCATCAGAGCGAGCAGTCGTTGCAGTCTTTTCATCACTTTTTGCGGAATTCTCTCCCAAACGGACTTCAGTCGCGCGACAGAAGACGACGAAAGTCCCGAAAGTAAAGCGAATAAAGCGTTGAAATTATTGAAAAGAAGACAAAAGTTCGCGACTGAAACCAATTGCTTCACCACTTTCACGCGCCGCTCCACAGAACTCTCGCTCAACACCTGAGTCGCGCTCCAGAAGAGCTGTCTCTCAGTGCGCGCTTCGAAGCGCTTCAAGTCGTTGTCTTTTGCGCTCGCGATCAGGTCTTCCACCAATTGCTGCGACTCAATGCGTCGGAAGAGCTTCAAGTCCTGTCGCGTGAGCTCTCGCGCCACCTCTTCCGCAGAGAGACTCAAGAGCGCGCTCTTCTGCACTTCCTTTTGGATCTCTTTCGTCACTTCCGTCTCGAGAGGTCCGGGAGAGTTGAGAGCGCGCAGAAGGAGTCTCGAGTGGAGCGCGAGAGAGCGGACGAGGCGCTGCTGAGAGTCCGCGAGACGCTTCACTTGAGTTCCGTTTCCGTCACTTAAGAGGCGGTACTCGAAGAGCGCGAAGTCACGAGACGACACGTCTCTGAGCGCGAACTCGATGAGCGCCAGTTGGACGGCCTCTCGCGCGGTGGTGGTGGACAGGAGCGGCAGATAGCGACTCTCGCTCTCGAAGTAGATCTTCAGCACTTCCGGCGCTTCCGTCGTGGGCCTCTGCGTCACGTGCGACACCAGCTGCTTGACACGTGACTTCCAATTGTTGGGCAGAAGAGAGTGTTGGCTCGAGAGCTGTTGGACGGGCTTTAAGGCGGCGAAAGAGGTTTGAGTGCTTTGAAGTGTCGTCAACTTGACGTCAGGTGTCGTCGGCAGTCGTCTCTGTTGTCCTGTTGTGAGAGAAAGCATTAGACGACGACAGAAGACGACAGAGACGTCACTTACCGTCCATCAAGAGGTGGAAGAGGTTGGGGTCGAAGCAGAGCTCGAGACTCAGGTGCGTCGATTGGCGGCAGAGTTGGAGCGCGCGCTTCACTTCCATCGCGTGACAGTCGACGCCGTTGATAGAGATGAGACGGTCCGCGCGCCGGATGTCGCGACACTCGTCGGTGACGTCAGAGACGAAGAGTCGCGTTCCGCACTCGTAGCCGCCGACGAGCGCGAACGGCAACAATTGGTTTCTGTCGGAGCGCGTGAGAGTCACGTGACGGACGCGACTCTTGTTGGAGAGCGTGAAGTAAAGGAGTCTTTTGTGTTGTTTTTGTGAGAGAGAAGTCTCGAGACTTTGCAAATGCTTTTCATTTAAGTCTTGAAAATGAGTTGAAATCCAATGGAAAGCGATTCGAAGCACGGCTTCCGTCTCGCGCCTCTCCTCCCGCAGAGCGTCCGTCAGCCGCTGCCAGAGGGCGTCCACACACTTCTCGCGCTCCTCAAACCAGAGCCTAAAAGTCAACAAATAGTCGGAAACGAAGTTCTCTTCCTTTTCTTCGAATAAGAGTTCCCAAAGTCTCTCTCGAGACGCCCTCAACAGTTCCCCACAATTAGTGCGCACTTCGATCACACGTCCGCTGTCGTCACGTGTCGTCCGGAGTCGTGTTTCGCCGCAGATCTCGTCGAAGATCGCGTGAGGAATACACAAAACCCAAACGAAGTCTTCGTTCGTAAAGACGTCTCCGAAAACGGTTCTGTCGTCGAGTGTCGCCCCGAAGTCGTCGCCCACTCTCAGAATCCTTGTGTTGTGGAGACACTCGTCGAGACAGTCGACACAACCGGCGGTCACGTGGCGCAGAGAGCCGACGGCCACAATGCAGAAGGCGTCCAGAGTCTCGCCGTTGGTGAGCACTTTGGTGTCTTTGTTGTGGATTTCGGCCAAAACCATGTGTCGGAAGAGAAGCCGTCGTTTAATGAAATCCAAATCCAAGAAAAACGACTTTTCCTTCGCTTTTGTGATGAAAAGCAGGAAATTCTCGATTGCGTCCAAATCGCGCTCATCGCGAGAGTCGAAGTCCCGGATGAGAGACTCGCGCAGAGCCAGCAATTCGTCCTCTTTTTCGTCGACAAGACTTTCTTCTAATCCTTTAATAAAAGATTTCAATAAAAACTCTTTTTATAAACAAAAGCTTCAAAACCTTCGAAATCGAAGCGCGAGTCGGAAGACATGACAACAACTGTGGCTCAGAAGACATGCGCTGTCGTCGAGTGTCGTCTCAGTGTTTGTCAACAATGAGGTACCGCTCGCTCTCTTCGAAACTCTGTTTCTTCTGTTTCGGACTTTTGGTTGGAATTCTTCTTTCGATTTCTTTCTTCGCTTTCATTCAAAGTAAGTGTCGATTGTCTCGCTCTTAGTCCACTCACTGTCACTCTTAAGGAGACGAAGAGTTGAGGCGAGAGCGAGCGCTCACAACTCACTTCACTCACAAAACAACTCTTCAGAAGAGAGAAGAGACGACACGAGTAGTCCCAAAGACGACACAATCGTATCTCAAGACCACAGAAGACCACGTCCTCACTATAGAAGAGCCGAAGACCACTAAAGACGACACAACGACACAACTCTTTGACTCAACTCTAATCTCAACTCAAGTCTTAGACTCAACTCTAGTTTCGGAAAATACTTCAGAAAAAGCGGACACAACGACAGCAGATATCGGCACCACTTTAGCCGACAGAACGACACTCGACGTCACGACGACACCCGACGTCAGGACAACACTCGACGACAGCTCTTCAATACTTAACTCAACTCTAATCTCAACTCAAGTCTTTAACTCAACTCTATTCTCAAAAACTACTTCAGAAGAAGTGAATAAAACGACAGTAAATGAGACGACAGCCGAGGAATGGACGACATTAGACGTGAGGACAACAGTCGACAACCGAATGCAATCACTCAACGAAACGACAGTAGAGGTCACGACTGTAGTATTAAACACTACTTATCCCTCGACAGAAGTCTTTAACTCAACACAAGTATTAAATTCAAGTTTAGTTTTAAACAATACTTCAGAAGAAAGTGACAAAACGACAGCCAATAACGAGACACAAACAACGATAGCAAACAACGGGACGACAGTCGACGGCAATACGACGACAGTCGACAACCGGACGACAGGAGACGACAGAACGACAGCTCTGAACACAACTTTTCTGTCGACAGAAGTTTTGAACTCAACGTTAGACTCGAGAAACGCTTCAGAAGTGCTGAACGAGACTTTGGAATGTCTTCCGCCGTCTTTCAAGTGTTCCGACAATAAGTGTCTCTCGAGACAAGAGGTCTGCGACGGAATCGCGAACTGCGACGACGCAGAGGATGAGGCCGAGTGCGCGCTGGACTGCGGAGAGAACTTCCGGTGCGGTAACAGCACGTGCATTCCCCGCAGACACGTGTGCGACTCTGTAGTGGACTGTCCGCTCGCGCAGGACGAGCAGAAGGAGTGTTCTGTTGAGTGTCGCGAGGGCGAAGTGTTGTGCTCTGACCGGCGCTCGTGCATCAGTGGTCGCGAGGCGTGTGACGGCAAAAGCGATTGTTTCGACGATTCGGACGAAAAGGGTTGTCTGTCACGTGACAACTGTCTTCTCGCGCAACACTTCTTCTGTTCCGACGGATTATGTCTTCCGCGCGCTCTCCTCTGCGACGGTCACAGCGACTGCGCGAACGACGAGAGCGAGTGCGGAGAGACGTGCGACGGCTTCACGTGCGACAATAGACAGTGTGTGTCTCGAGACAAGCGCTGCGACGGAAGAGAGGACTGCGCAGACGCGAGCGACGAACTCCAGTGTCTGTCGCGAGACGACAACAACACTGTTTTGGTGTTCGCGCGCAACCTCTGGCGCCCGCTTTGCGCGGAGAATGTCTCGCGAGAGGACGAGAACGCCATCTGTCGGCGAATGGGTTTCGTGATGTCGCGCGACTCCCAGAGAGCGACCGTTTCTCCAAAAGACTCTCTTTTCGCGCTCTTCCAACACAACAATATCTCAGTCACGCTCTTCTGTCAGAACAACCAAAGCCTTCGTCTCGACTGTCAGCCAATCGTCTGTCAGAACAACTCTAACGACGCCCCGCCCACTCCTCTGCTCGTCGGCCACTGTCCCGCGCTTCCAATTCATCCAAATTGGCTGTTGGCGAGCGCGCACTGTCTCCAAACACTAAAGGCAGAGGAGACGCGACTCTCGCTCTCAAAGGATACGCCTCTGACAGTGCGCGTGCACTTCCGTCAGTCCGCGTGGCGCAGAAGACGTTTCCCTGACTACGACGTGGCGCTCGTGCACTCAGAAGAGCCGCTCTTCCAACAAGTGGTGTGTCTCCCGCAGGAGAGCGTGGACTCGCGAATCACGTGTTTCTCTCAGGACGAGACGCTCGAACTCATCGAACGCCAAGAATGCAATCTCGCGCTCGGAGGCCGACTCAGCGCGAGACACCTGTGCGCACAGGCCCCGCAGAAGTGTCTCGTGAGTGGCTCTCCTCTCTCGTGTCTGTCTCTGGACTCGCGCTGGTATATCGCGGGACTCCTCTCGTGGCAGCCCCACTGTCAGCACGAGCAGCGAACGCGACACCGCACGCACTCTCTCGTCTTCTCTCAAGTGTTCGCCTCGAGAGCGTGGATTCGAAGGCATTTGGGTTTCATTGAATAAAAGCTTTTATTTCACGAGATTTGCTCCTTCAGGCGGTTCCAGAGTCGCGCTCCACTTCGCAGTCCGTCTCTGAGCGCGTGAGAGGCCATCGCCAGCAGAGCGTCACTTATGGACTCTTTTTGGAGATTTTGTGAAAATTAGTTTATTTCAAGAGGAATACCTTTTCCTTTGTTTTCCTTTTCTTTGCTTTTCCTGAAGTTATCGTCTCTTCTCTTCACGCGATTCAAGGCTTCACGCGATTCAACCCTTTCTTCACTGAAAAGACTTTCCAAAAGAAGAAAAACAATTAAAACACAAAAAACTCGTTTCGAAAGCATTTCCTCTGAAAAGACTTTCAATTGTTTCACGAGTTTTATACTCCTCTATTGGTGTCGCGCGACTTCTGTTCAAACACTGCAGAAGTGACACACTTTCACGAGAAGTAACTGATTCTCTCTGTTGTCTCGTGAGTCGTGTCTTCGGAGAGACTTCTCTCACAGTCTTTGCTTTGAATTCTCACGATATAAACAATGGACAGAATGAGAGTCACGAGAAGAGAGGAGTAAGTCAAGAGACAGGGAATCACTTCTACGACCATTGAAGGCACGAGAATCAGACAAACGGCTGTCATAGCAGTGCTCGCGATAAGAGGAATGGGTTTTTGGAGGAAAACCAAAGCAATGTTGAGAGAAAAGACGGCAAAAGAGGAGTAAAAGACGAAATCTTTGAGAAATAAATGCTTTGAAGTGAAATAAATCCAATCAATGACTGAAAGCACGAAAACAGTTGAATACAAGACAATTAGCGAGACTTTCATTGGGAGAAAGTGTTGTCTTTCGTGAAAACAATTCATTTTTGCCATTTTTAGTGAAGATTTGGAGTAAATATTGATTTTACGCTCAAAACAATTAATACTTTTGTAAACAATAATTAAAGTCTTATATAAAGAGAAATTAATTTTTGTGTTAAAAAAGTTTCTCAAATAATAGGAATTCATTTGTTTTATATTGTTTTATATGACTCTTTTCAAGAGAAATCACACGTTTTGCTAATAAAGTCTTATTTTTGGATAAATTTCCTTAAAAATCATATTTAAAACAAAACTCTTCTTTAAATAACTTGTTTTGAATGTTATCTAAAATTTTTCCTCAAATATCTAATAAAATGTTAGAAATATTGAAATATCTTTTGATTATTTGTTTAATTGATTTAAATTTCTGTTTAAATATTGAGAATTTGTTTTTAAAAGAATTTTCAACTATTGATAAGAAATCAATAAAAAGTCATCGAAATGACACTCATTTATGGAATTATGAAAAAACTAAAGTCTCTTCAAATAAAAGTATAAAATTATTGCAAATAAAGAGAATTAAGAATAAATGGGAAGACTTGGAGTCATATCTCTTGATCTCAATGTAAGTGAATGTCATAAATAAATGGATTTTTAATGGATTATTCATAAAACAGTCGTTATTGGATTGAAGCTATTTTTTGGGTCATATTTTCACTGACTTTTGAACACATTTTTATTGTTAATCGAATGAATGGCAATGAGTGGTGAAGTGTTTATTCAACGACTCTTTTATATTGTTTTCTATTTTTTGCAAAATTCTATTAATGTTTGAAAATATTATAGAAATAAAACTTTACTTTCGATTCATTTGAAACTCAGTTGAACTCCAATTAATAAATGTTTGATTTATGACTAGAATCTAGATAAAGTTCCCATAACTTCATTGTTACAAATTCTTATATATTATTCCAATTTCTATAATAATTAAAATATTCGGTCAAAGAGTATCCATTTAAAGAAACGCCGTTTAAAAAGCGGTTCTGTCTTTCATTTCAATAGAAACCCGTTATATCTTCGAATCGGAAGAAAAGACCTTTTTCAGGCCATTTCATTTTCTATACCATTATCAAGTTCAATTA
>JAQIXI010002422.1:0-10371 GCA_034700165.1 Galumnidae sp. Gr-Ori-00277
AGAGAGAGAGAGAGAGAGAGAGAGAGAATGAGTAAGTGTTTGAGTTGTTTCTTCAAGGAAAGGGCTAAAAATATTTGAGAGGAAAACTTATGACAAATGTATATGAGTTCAGGCTTAACTGGTTTTGTCACAAAATGTACTAGTACTCCTTTATGCAAATAATTTTGCTTAAAATATTAACAAATAATTAATCTATTAGATTGATCATCGTTACTTTGTTAAAATGTCCTTGATTTTTTTTCTCAAAATAGTCGAAATTCAATTTCGTTTTACAATTGAATTCATTATCATTCTATTCAAACAGTGCTCTTTCCAGGTTTATAAATGCCTAGGACATTTAAAATAAAAAAGTGTTACCTTTAATAAAAAAAAATAAAAAACTTAATCCTTGCTGATCCTCTAAATTAACAAGGAAATTTGGTTGAGTAATCAAAGTCTTTATAAAATTCCAAGATCAGCAAAAGCATATAGCCAAGGATAAATGATTATCAAGCAGATATGTCGATGGTGAATTTGAAATTAATATTTAGAAGGTCTGATAAAATCTAATTTTAGAAAAACATTAATAATAGAGTGTTTTCCTCTAAATGTGGTGATTATATGCATATAATATAAATACAGTAGAATCTCCCAGCTGTGAATGAGCAAATGAACAAGAAAACCTTATTTAATTCAGAGTATTCACAACAGAGAACTTAAACCTCCTAACATTAGAGGGTTTCGCCAAACTATTATGGAGTTTATACACCAAGGGAATAAACACAGTAAGGGAATTCACAGTTGGGAGTCTCTACTGTACATTTATATTAAGACATCACTGAAACCTTGTTTTTCTTTTGATGATTTCATTTATTAAACAAAACTGATTTCAATTAAATTATTCACAATTTATTCTTTCAAGGAATCGAAAATCATTTGATTTATATTCCGGCAAAATGTAGTCTTATCTCTATCACAATCTAATCGTTTATGCTCTCTCTCCCTCTCCCTCTCCCTCTCTCACTCACTCTCACTTTTTCTCTCGTGTGTTCCAAATGCCAAAATTATTTCCATTTAAGTTATAATAAGTTTTTGAGAGACGCCATAGAAATTACATGAAAAGACAAAACCTATGAAATATAGCCCTGGGATAAGACTGAGCCTCTCATCTAACAAAAGACTATTGCACTCAAAAATCATATGATTTGAATATCTGTAAAATGCATTCTTCGGGTGTGTTTCGCACGCAATACCCGTTTAGTGATACATAATTCAGACTTACGACAAATGCTGACCACAACAACAAAAGTAGTCAATAAACTCAGATTTGGTTAAAATTTTTATAATTCAGACAATTATTTGTTTTTTCACTGAATATTAAACACATTCTTTGCATTTCATATGATTTGAAAGGAATTTTAATAACATAACAATAATTCTAATGATTTCAATAAAACCTTATTTTTAAAAAAATTCTTCAATTCTATGATTTTTTCAAATCAAATAACTAGTGACTAATGATCCTGCTGCTTTCATTATTTTACAATTAGATTTACAAAATATTGAAAATTTTAATTTGTTTAAAAGGTGTGTAACTAATGAGAAGCTGATCAGTCCTTTCAGAGGTACTTATAATTCAGAGAATGGACATCAGGTCAGCCTCTATTCATATTTGAAAGCATTCCGGTCAGTGCACTCCACAATAAACTCAAAATTTGTTTTTAATAAATTGTTTTTAATAAAAAACAGATTTACTGGAAGTCCAGCGCTATATCTTGAGTGCGATATTCATATGTGTCATAACAAATGTCCGGTAAATATTGAAGATTTGTTGGTTGAGACCGAATTAATGTATTGTATTGTCTACTAACAGCCCCAACGATGTTATTGGAGAAATCTCTCCAAACGTTCAGTCGATTCACAAATCAACTCAACGACAGAAAAGCCAATCGTTTCGGAAAGCATTAGTTTATTCCAATCTTTGGAAGTTAGGCAGGAATCAGACCAAAAAGACATCGCTAACAACTCAACCTCTGAATACAGTAACAGTCGATAAGTTGATCAGATTCTTAACATATGTTTAATTTAGATACAGATGTGGACAGAAGTAATCTATGTTTCCGTTCGGAAGGAGTGGCGGCGATCATAATATCGATATTCATTTTATTGGTTCTTTCATTTGCGATGTCTATCGGCTGTTGTATGAAAATGCGTCGAATGAAGTACTGTCAGAGGCATATGATTGACGCCTCATCACTCTATAAGAACAGTTACGATACCATCTATTCGTATCCACACAACGAAACACTTCATTCCCGACGATTCTAATACTCAATTAGACTCAAATCGAAAATCAATTCATAAAAGCGACACAACTTGTATTAAATTACATTTTCATCGATTATTATATCATTGAGAGGTGAAGGGATGGATGGGTCGGAAATGAATCATCAAACTATTGGAGCATCAAAACCCTAAATATTGATCAGATTTAAGCAAATTTGAGAAAAAATATGTGCGAATCAAATGTTAATTAAGACGTTTTACACAAATCAAGTCATTAATGAATGAATAAAAGAATAGTTTAAATACAATAACAGAATAAGTTTTGCAATTATTTATTGATTCATTAATTATCAAACATATGCTTAACTTATGGCTCAAAAAAAACAAAATAGATTTTTCAATCCATCCATTGTTTAGTTCAATATTTATTTTAATATCGATTAATATTTCCAATAAAACTATGATTTATTTGCATTTTTCCGAAAATTTATTCGTTATTTATTTGTTTTATTTCAGTTTTGCAGATATAGTCAGATCGTTGTGCGCTTATTATCCCCACTATTGTTGAGACCCATTCATATAAAATTTATTTTAAAAAATAAGAAAAGAGACAATTTGTGGGAATCAGAATTTGTTCATATCATTTGTCTTTTGCTAAATGACAGACAATTAAAGATTCAGAAATTAAAGACAAAGAAAAAGTGAATTCCCGTCTAAAATATTAAATATTAAAAACTACTTAAATCTTAGGCCAAAACTATTATAAAATAATTAATAATAAAATATACAAAAACTTATTGTTTTATAGTCGAAATACTCTCCCAATCATCTGATAGTAATACTAAATTTAATTTTTATTTTAATGATTTCAGAGATATTCCCGAATTTGGGAAATACTCATAAACTGATAGACTGGTTGACACGAATCACTTCAAATATAATAACTTAAATGTTCCCCAAAAAGAGATCACATGAGAAGTAGTAAAGTTTAAAATAAATTCGGTAATGAAATAAATCAGTGGTTAAACACATTATTTCATTACCAATATTTTTAGACTAAGAAAAAGAAGAAGAAAGTGAGTTGAGCTCAAGAATCGACTATATGTTTGGCTTCAGATTTGATTAATTTCTGCAAAACTGAAATCTATTGCTTAAAATAACTTTAAATACAATTCAGTTAATATATATATATATATTTGAATATTTGATTCTAAACTACTTTAAAAGACGCCATAAAAGACATAAATATTTTTTTTTTTCAATTCAAATAAAATATGTTTTTTGTAGTTTAATGTAAAACTTATTTTCAGAATATATTGTTTTCGAGATATCTTTCATTCAAATCACAATTCAAAACAAATAATTAAAAAAAAAAGAGAAAATTTAAACAAATAACTTCTAAACACTGAAACTGTTATGAATATTTTGGATTAACCGGACACTGAGTAAACGAGCGAAGTTCGTATGGACGCTGACCGTTGATTGTGGCCACATCCAAGTCGTGCTTTCGGAACACTATTATTCTGACGTCTGTGTGCAGATATATTCGACCAGATTTAGAGCTTTCGATTCTGTTAATAGAAAATTCAATTTCAGATAAAATCGCAATTTTAGTCAAATATTTTAATGTAATGTTTATATGATATAACTTTCGGTATTTAAAATATTTCATATCATTTATTTAGGGATAGTCTTGGTCATATCAGCTGAATTGTGAAAGGTGTCGAGGAATGAAACATTCTAGCTCATTTTTCATAGAAAATAAATTTCAAAACATCAGTACTTAAATACCATTACTGATAAAATATACAGGTATAAGGTCATATCAGAGTTAAAAACATTTACCTTGATGATGTAATGATTAAAGTGATTAAGTATAAAAATAACGATTTTTTATAATAAACTGTAAGGCATTTCATAAATTATGATAAAAAGAGATTTATTCTATTTTGTATAAATCAAAATATATTTCAAATTTGCTTTAATTCGTATTTTATCTGATTTCACATTTAATAGACATTAGTTTGTATTTTAATATTCATTTACTCAAATCATTACTTTTAATGTTTTATTATTAGTCCATTTGAGTAGTTTTTAAACTTTGTATCTAAATTTATAAACTAAATAAATAAGTAAATCATTTACCTTGGTAGAAAAATTTATGGATTTAATACTACAAAAGGAATACTAAGAAAATTGCGTAAAATTCCAAAATAACCTTGTATAATTTTAGATATCAATGTTATATTAATAAACTAAAATAAGCCTCAAATATGTGTAATAAAACTTTTACTCTTCAGAACTCAATGAAAGAAATAACTCACAATTTTTTAACTTAAAAAGTCTTCAAATAATTAGCATAAATTAAAATAAAGGACTATTAATAAACGCAATATTAATAAAATTTAATATAAGACTCAAATTTAACTACAAAAACATTCTATTAATTTAAATACCAATTAATTAGATAATCACTCAAATAATTTAAATATTTAATTAAAGAAAATTAAAAGTCATTCCAAAAGACTAAATAAACTTATAATGTAATGCAATGATTAACAAATGAATTGAAAATTATTACAAAATTAAAACTAAAGCTTAAAATTTATCGAAATATTAAATCAAATAAATTATATAAAAAGCATTTCTTAACGCAAATGATAGTAATTATCTCTACTTTTCATTATATTTTATGGAATTAATTATATTTTAGGATATTATATATAATTAGATGTATTTAATGCCTAAAGAAATGGTCTAAAAATACAATTTCTTATCTCAAATGAATTTATTATTGTTTTTAAGTGTTTAGATTCTAATCTGTATTATAAGACCTGGATATATTCATTTGAGCCTCGATTTAATATTTTAAAATACAACGAAACATATTTATCTATAACTAATAAATTTATCATGATAATTACAATATAGATCAAATAGATTTCCTGGTGAAACACTGGCCCTCAAACCCACATAAATTGGCTAATCTATTGATTCAGGTCCCTTTATCTACCGCACCCATAATTCCCAATTTACTCAAATAACCTCCAATTGCTGACAATTTGTCCCAATTGTGTATTAGAGGTCTTATATAAAGTTTAGAAAAAAAGACAAAACCATTAATAAGTAAAAGAATATCTGAAAGTGAGGCCAAAATGTAAATAACAAACACAACTCATAATTGTTAGTCTTCACACAATTTACGACTCAATGGATTAATAAATTCAGTTCTTATTTATGATAAATAAAATGGGAAACCATTATATAATACATAATAGAAAAGTAATTATCCGTTAATTAGTAGAAGAGTTGAATCTCTACGAAAGTATTTATAAAAAATTATATTTAATCGTTTAAATCAAATTTTTTTAATGCATTTTAATTGCTTTTAATTATATATCAATCGAGTAATGAATGTTTCATGAGATAGACTTTCAAATTATTTATTTTAATTATTATATATGCAAGGATTGTTTCAAATGGAATTCCTGTTATCTGAATGGGATATCCCCGATATTAGTGAAAGTGTGTTAGGTAAATATTATCAAATACTGAATAAAGTGGGCTTTAATATAAGGCAAACGAGTGATAAAACGAGACATTGGGTGTAATTGTGTCGAATCCTTGCATATGGTTTGGAAGTTGTTCTCAATTTTGGAGGAATTTCGCACACTTTCTAAAACCTGAATCGATTGAAAACTATTAAATATTAAATAATTGTGTCTTCAAAGAGACCATCGATTGTGAAACCCAATTGTAATACAGTCTAACCCTATAATTATATGATAAGTAATAGAAGTGATGCCACAATTTAACCATTAACTGTCATTTCAAAATTTATCCTTCACATTTACAATTATTAAAAAGTCCTTGACAATTTACAGTTTCCCGAGTGTTAACAGTTATAACATCGATCCAAAAGTTAGTGCATAAGAGTCGGACTGTATTCAAATATAGGTCACAACAAATATAAGTCAAAATCGAAAATAACTTTTTTTACTTAAATGAACCAAAAAATGATTTCCTGACCATTGAATTAGTCTTAACACTCATAAGACTCTTAACGATCTCTGATATTAAAATCAAGTAAATTATCTCAAAATAAAAACAACAAAATCGAAAGCTTTGGTGATTTCCTTAACTTTTCTTCAGAAAATGTCTTTAAAAATATTCAAAAGTATATCATAACTGAAATACCGATTGAAAGGGACCTCAATTAGAAAGTGAACACAAAAAAAGTGAACATAAATTCCTTCTAATTTACAACTTATAAATTATAAGCTATAAATTACAAATTGTATTACCTTTACTTTCAAAGCAATGAAAGCCCTTTAGTTACGAAATAATTGACATTAAAGTACTCTACTCTGTCCCTCACCTGACCCTATATTTCTTATAAGTTGACCCGGTTTATTCAATGGTTTTTTTATTTATGTATTATTCAGATAAATGTAAATCTGATAAAAATTAGTTAAACATTAAACAGAATGACTACTCTTAATATGAAAAACTAATTAGATTATAGCAATTAAGCAAGGGTACATGTATGTCACATATGATTATTTCAATACAGATAATAACCAAAATAATATTCAGTTATTTATAAACAATTCGTCGAAATTAGTATTAAATAAAAGTTTCAATAGATTTGTAAATATTTATAATTAGAGATCATTTGATAAATTAGAGAAGAGAGTAAAGGGATAGAAAGGCTTACCTCAAATGAATGAGATATCGGAGCCATTTTCGATTGTCGGCGTCATTTTCATTGGCATCGCTCGGCATAAATAAAGTTCTTTGACGTAAAAATGTTTTACTATTTGGCGGCATATCTGACAAATCATATCGAATGACAAACATTTTGACAACAGTACCATGGGGATTAAATAGTGTCTACATAACAATTATGTTAAACACAATTATTCTAATTTGGATAAGAGCTCACTGTTTGAACGGTTCCTTTTCGAGGTATGTGATAACCTTTTTTGCCGAGACTTATGTGACCCTAAATTATGTCAAAAATCTGTATTCAAATCTTAGTTTATTTCAATTACGAGATAAGGAGACGAGACTTTGTCCACTTTATCCGAATTTTGAAGTGTATAGAAGAAGACAGTCACGGGATATGTCTTATGTCGGGGGCAGAAGTCACCGCTGGCGCCTAACTCTACAGTAAACCCTTGAACAGTACTGACCGGTTCTATCCGACCATTTAAAACCGATTCCTATCGAACAATGAGTAAGTAATGAAAACTAGAAAACAGATAAATGAGAAGTACTTCGAAATTTCCTAAAAGACTGCAAATAGTGGTCGACGGCGGAGCGCTTGTACTCAAATTTGTTGGTCGAGGGCTTAACTCAGTATCGACATCCGGGTCTTTTTCAAACAGTGCTCTAAAGGAAAAGTTGAGGAAAAAACATTTGAAAATAAATAAACAATTAAAAGATATTCACTTTTTTATTGCAGTGACTGAAGTCAAAGAACTGTCGAAATCAAAACAAGTGCCGGACTTTCGTATCGGAGCCTAAAAGTTGAGCCCAAAAATAGATAATTTGGTTTTCAAATTAAGTTAATTATGTCTGACCTGAGAATCGAAGCGATTTTGAACAGTCATTCTCTCTGACCTCTTCTGAAGTTGAGTGAACCGATCCGTACATCTTTTGGGGACAGGCATTGGTTTTCGGATCTCTTGAATTGGTATTTGTTGCGATTCAATGATATTTGGAAAGACTCGAACCCTTTCATTGTCGGCAACTCTCGATTCGATTCTCATTTGCAAACGATTTCGACTTCGATCTGACTTTTTAAGGGCTTTAATCCGATCCGAATCCGGAATCACTTCCACTCCCATCCGATCCGAACCGACTCTCATTTGTCTCTTTCTGGACATAAAAGCCATCAAAAGTTACTAAACTCTACCAAAAATTGTCGATAAATAGTGAAATGAAGAGTCAGTCACTCTTCCGACCAAACAAAGAACAACTGCTTTGTAGACAAAACACTGAAAGGCATAGTCTTTACTATCAATAATAGATCGGAAGGTCTGCAGAAGAGCTGCAGAAGGTCTGCAATTTCACCAAAACCTTTGATTAGAGACAAAGAGGACTCACAAAACCCGACAAAAGTGTTGAGAACTTGAAAAGTGTCGAAATATTTGTAGTCTATTCGAGGAACAGTTTTAGGACAAACAATGAAAACGAAAATAGGGTTAACTGAGGAAAGGATAAAACTGTTTGGTCAGACCCGAACTCATTAGTTAGAGCTCAGGCCCTAAATCCCGGAATTCAATGCTTTGACTAAAGTTTAATTTAAAGTGATTTACATTTTTACTAATCGATGATTAAATCAATTAATTCACAGATATTTTGTGGTGTTTGCGATGACAGCCATATTGTAGTCACTCTCAAAACACTTTGAATTTATGGCTGACTTTCAATTGATTTATTGAATATTCAATTAAATTATAGTAAAGAAATTGATATCAATTGAAAATCTATTAAATATTTCGTTAATTAAACAAACGGAGCACTCAATCAATTGATTAAATTCAGACAAATTAGTCGTGAATTGCATATAATCGAGAGCTCAAAGCAAAGCATCACTCGTTTAGACTTTTAATAATTCATTGCAACACAAGAGACAACTCTACAGCTGTAGTGCAGACAACAGACAACTGCAGACAACTCCACACAACTGGCGATAAATGCAGACAACGCTATACACGTCAACCACACTTTAGACTTGTGTGACATACAAGTAGTTAAGTTACCATAACAACAAACCGCTCCCTCACCTCCAACTTATAACAATACCAGTACTCACCTAAACCATGTATGCCCTCACATAAACTCCGCCCTCGTGTCCAACAAAACTTAATTTCAAGTCACAGACACCTAATCTTATTATTATTATTATTATTATTGTGTGAAGAACTGACTCAGAGGTTGTCTTAACGATTATCTCGTCTTAACATTAACTTAAATGTGATAACTCTGCGATACTTTTCTAAACTTTATTTAAAGTTAATGTTTGTTTGAAGTCTTAAAACCTTTAAATTCTAGAATAGAGTAAAATATAAACACAAATGTCTTTTTAAAAGTAAATTCAATGAAAATCACACAAAAAGTGGAAATAAATCTTAATTTAAGAATTTGTAAGTCCTTCGACTTAATGAATACTTTTGGCAATTGGTTGGGGCAGTGATCAGCTGTTTCTCATGTAATCAATAATACAGTAGTAGTGCAGAAGTGAAACGCAATGCGTCTGTTTGTATATATGGGATGCGCACAATGTTTGACGCATTTCGTACTTCAGATCGTAATAAATGTATGAAAAAACTAAACAAAAGCAGACGATAAAAGTCTTGTGACTTCAATGACGTTACGTTTGAATGAATTTTAAATAAATTTTAATCATTAAATAAAAGAAAATTAGTTGAAAAACAATGCTTTCCCTGATTTGCAACAAATGGGTTAAACCATAACATCGAAGGCATACGAATGCATACAAATTACAAAATTAGAGAAAGTGTTGATCTCTTCAGTACTTTTTGTGGGCGATTCTAATACAATGGCTTTTGAGATCTCACTTAAAGTACTTTAATTGGAGGTTAAACCAGTTATTCACAATCAGTATATCATATGCTTTATGTTTGAAACCTTTAGCCTCGAGGCACTCTTAGCTGGAGCACTCTTATGACGGCAGGTCTCCAACTCCTCCACTAAAAACTTAAATATCGCCCAAACTTTGGACTAAATGAAGAGTCATTTATATACTAAATGTAAAATCATATTCTAATCAACAGATCTTAAATTGCATTTAACTTAATGTTTGACCGAATACTTTATTCTTATATATTAACTGATAAACATTTGAAACTTGCATTTCATAAAAGTGCTGACAATTCTAATCTTTTTGAAGAGACATTTATGTCCTGCAACTTTTAATTGATATTTTGTGAGCATAACTTGAAGTGCATTTCATGCTTACAATTAAAAATATTGTCAAATATATCGAAGGCTTTACTAACAAATCCATTAAAATTAATAATGGATTTTAATTTAGAAAAAAGTGAGTGTGTGTGTGTGTGTGTGTGTGTGTGTGTG
>JAQIXI010002423.1:0-10364 GCA_034700165.1 Galumnidae sp. Gr-Ori-00277
TTAAGCAAGTTACTCTGAATCCAACCATGTAAAATTCATTAAGATATCAGAGTACCCTATAGGGATTTATTCCGAGTCAGATAAATAAAATTGCCTAGATCAGTGTAGTCCAGCGAGGCAAAATATGAGACAAAAATGAATTTTATATCCCTGGTATATTATGTTGAATGAGAGATATATTTATTATTTTCCTAGATATTCTGCATAACCTAGCCATAAATGTTTAAATTTTATTATTAGAGCGCAAAAATGAACTTGGATTACCCTGGATTTATATATAGTTCAAATAAATATAAAGATTGAAAAAGTTGTAAAATTGTGATAAAAGGTGTTCAAAAGATGTAATTTTGATATAAATTTAGTTTTGATTTTCTCACAAAATGTCATTGAATTCAATGTTTTCATTGTTTTCGTTGAAATATTGAAGATTTTATTCTCGTTATCGAAAGGCAATGAACGCAATGAACGTCAAAAACAGCTATAAATAAGAATTTTGTTTCAAATAAATTCATTGTATTTTTTGGGTTAAAATTTTGTTCAATAAAAATATTGTTTGTTAAAACCCTTGAGAGAGAGAGGGAAAGGGAGGGAGAGAGCGAGAAATGGAGAGGAGAGGGGAGAGAGAGAGAGAGAGAGAGAGAGAGAGAGAGAGAGAGAGAGAGAGAGAAATTTTTATGGACAATAAAATTGAGTCGTTTTCTCTTTGTCTGTATATTTAGTGAATAGAAAAAGGATTACTTTTGAGTAAAAATTTATTTGGTATTCCTTAACATAACCTCTTTTGTTAGCCTTCGTTCAGTATTTGTTATTGTTGTTGAAGTCGAAGAATAATAAGGCTTTCATTGAGTTTTATGTCTTTTAAAATTTATCAAAACTTTTATATTGAAGTAATCAATATTAGAGATATGCTATTCTTTCAAACATTCACTTCTGGGTATCGACTCATTTATATTCTCTATTCTATTATACAATTGAGAGCAGAGGAATGGCCAGTCATTAGATATGGAAGGGATGGAGTCGTATAAACGATTGATACAATCAGTGATTAGAAATGAATTCTAATAATTTAAAATTAACTCAATTTAGTCATAATATGAGATTTGAAATTCATGTCTGAACTGTACTCCAGTTAGAAATGGTTGTGCTCTGGCTATCCCTAACTATTGGTTAGTTATATTCTTATTTGGGTTTCGTTCAATTCAATGATAGAAAGTATAGGATTTCAATTGAATTGCATTAGATTTGGGTTTTTTGTATTCAAATCACGTATTCATGAAATCACGTTTTCAATGAGAAGTCCGACGTTTTCTGAACACTATTTTCCTCTAAAAATTCAATTCAATTCATGAAAATTATTGCGAATAAAGTTTTGAAAAGTCGACTCAAATTAATGGAAATGACTTTTTTCTCCTTTTGATGTCGAATTAATGGATCGATTCTCGCCTTTCCTGAAGGGTTTGATCTATACTTCTTATTCTTATAATTGATTCTGTGCTCAAATAATTTCAGTGCAAATGTTTCTTATAATTGGTTTTATAAAAATAATCCCAGAGTTTAATATAACACCAAAAAAGAGAGCCTTTTATTTATTATTTGCTAAACACTTAACTGTATTTTGAAACACAATTTTTAATCTTGGTTAAATAGAAAGTGTTTAGAAGAAAATTGCATTGTGCCAAGTGGTGATGTGAGCAAAGCAAGTGATGTGAGCAATGTCAATTAAATAAATATTATTTACATATCAATTGGTTCATAATATGGAGTTTTTTAAATAGCGTGTTATCATACGGAACAGATGTGACACTTCCCATGTCTTTACTTTTAAACTCTGGTCTTTCCTTTCGCTGATTTGATTTTCAGCGAAACTTTTGGTTAATTAAAAAAAAGTTCATAAAAGACCAAAAAGTAGTTATATTTTCAAAACTGAACTTTACTTCAAACGCATTGGACTCTAATTTTTGTCAATAATTGTTGGTTTCATTCATTTAATAAAATGCTTTCATTTCAACCAAGAAATCATTACTTCAAAAATATCTGAGAAACTTAAATGAAACTTGGTAAAGTAAACTCTATTTTAGCTTAAATTCCAAATGAATTGTCCTCAAACACAATGTTTTGGATGAAAGAGTAATGATAATGAAAATAGTCTTATAATAAGACAACTGTTTTATTCAGAGAAACATTTGCTCAGCACATAGGAAGATTAACAAGCAGAAATTGTACGTTCAATAAATAATTTGAATATAGTAAATTATTTAGTAAAATAGAATGGGTTTTATATTTTCATTGGTGAGAATTTTTGCTCAGAGGTTAAGTCATGTGAATAATGAGAACAAAATAATTATTACAGTAATTAACAAAACTGTGAAACCGAGAAATGCCATCAAAAGAGAGAATTTGTGAAAAATAAGGCTTTTCATTGATTTGACTGAAACTCGCATCTAATGGTACAGACATTAGTGTCTATGAATGAGTGGCGAAGAACTAAACCAGAGCTCTAACGTAATAGAGTTCTTCTGTCTTCGAGTGAATTCTGTAATAGTTTTGCAGATAAGGATAGAGAAAAACCTAAAAATTTAGGTCAGAACGCGTTGACCAGTACTTCAACAAAGAAAACATTTCATATAAAATATGTTGATCTCAACCAATGATATTCCCAGAGATCAATGAGAGTGAACCCCAACTGTCTGTAATGAAGAAGAAGTACTCTTTATTTTTACAAAACATTATTCTGGCTCTCCTTTGCGTTCAGAAATATTGCTCAGAATATTCTTATTCTGGTCTCAAATTAATTGAATAAAGATTTATTGTACGCCTTAATTGATGATAGATTTTATGGTTAACTGAGTGAACACTTTATTCTCAGCTCTCAATTCAATTACATTTTGTTAATTTCCGACAATAAAAAAAAATTTCCTTAAATTCCTCTGAGAATAATGTGTTCTTTCTATTGATTAACTCGATATGTAATCGCATTATCCAAGAGAAATGAGCAAGGACATTGTTCTATAAGACAAAGTAAAATAAAATTTATCAGAAAAAATTAAGAACTCTGATGAAATTGTGTCTTGGAAATTATTATCAAAAGTTGTGTAGAGACTCTCAATTACATTCTAAATAATTAGCTTGATCATTTCATGTGAAAATTATATCTGTTTAGTTTATCATTTCATTTACACTATTATTAGAGCTTTTCTTTTATATCTGATTATAATTTATAGTTGTATTGAGTAGATGTTAAGCATATTATTAATAATTTTATGTTAAGACAAGAATAATAAGAAATTAATTTAATGTTAAATGAAGTATAAGTCGTGCACTGAATATATATTATTCTCTAAGTATCAAAAGCACAGGTCTTTCATGTCTTTCAATGTGATAATTGAATTCTCTATTTATTCCAAATGAAGGTTAGGATAGGTTTTCAAATTTCAATTTAAAGAAATGCAATTTTATTTAAATATTATTCAATTTTTAGCCTCTGATGAGAGAATAGTTTGGTTTTGAAATTCTGGTTTAACTTATAGTCAAACGAATGAAAACATTGATTTTATAGCAAAAGAAAAGTTTTAATAATTTATGAAAATATTATTAAATATTTATGCAATAATTCTTAGGGTAAAAGAGGAGAGGAATGGTTTCTTTTGATTGAATTCTCGTGAATAGTATAACATCTGGTTATATATGTGTGGGAACACCAACTTTTCTCTGACAACAATTGCATATTAAAAATGATATCCGAATAAATTCAGTTTAGATTAAGTTTTTAGAAATAAAATTTGAAAAATTAGACTCAAATCAACAAATTATATGTAATTCTTTTGGTTTTTATTAAATTATATTTTAATAAATGTTTTCGTCGACAAAAATATTGATTTTTATGTGTTTTTTAAATGAATTTACTTTTAAATGAAAATCTTTGCCTCTTTTCAACTGTTGATAAAAAAATGGTTTGATTTGATTCTACTCTAATCGAGTAAAAATCAATTTACTTTGGACTGTGTTATGAAAAGTTGGACCAAAAGCTAAAGAAAAGCAATAATGGAGTGAATTCGTTCGTCAATTAGTCTTTCACTGAATTTCTGTTCAAAACATGCGTTCAAATACTCGAAATGGTTTTGAAAGTACTCAACGAATGTCAGTCAATATTAGAAGTGGACTCGACTTAAGAAATTGATATTCCATTTAGAGTTTATTTTAGAGTCGACTAAATCATTACAACCTCTGACAGAAAAGAGGTGTTCATCTTTTATTCGTTATTTCATTTAAGTTAACATTAGATTCACATTTAATCAAAAGGAGAGACAAATTTCTTTTCACAAACTGACGAATTAGTGACCAAAAAAACGAAAAAGAATTACAAATAATGACAATATATTACATGAAAAGAGAACTTAACCTCCAATCTCTCTCTCTCCCTCCTCTCTCTCTCTCTCTCTCTCTCTCTCTCTCTCTCTCTCTCTCCCTCCCTCCCTCTCCCTCTCCCCTGTCCTCCCTCTCCTCCCTTGCGAAACAAAAGTCTAAAGAAAGACAAACATCAGTGAAAGCACATTCGGTTCAAATTGAATTTATTTATATTAATGAAAGAATTGTCTTTTTTCTAAGAAATTTTGGTTAAGAATATCTTTGGTCTAACTTCTTGTTTGACATAAAGATTATGGATATGAATGAAAGCTTCAAAAATAACTGAAAGTCGAGAACCTTCTGACGATTTTAAAGAAAAGCTTAAACTTTAGTATAAAATTAAATGAATCGATCGGTGAAAATGTTTTTCTGTTGAAACACAAATTATTCGCAAACATAAGAGAAATATAAACAAAATTTGATGAGAAGTGAGTCACCACTTCTATACAAACAATAAAATTAAATGAAAATGTTTTTCATGGCTTCAAATCAGAATTGAAAGTTAGAGAGGAAATGGATTTTCCGTTAAATAGATTTGCAAAATAAAACTATCCTACTCATTCTAATTAGTTATAAGTCGAACTAAACTAAAAACTCGAGTCAATACAAAAGTGGTTGAAATGTTTATTTTGAAAATATTAATGTTATTGAGTGTACTCTGTACTGAACGCAATAATTGGCTTAAATTTCCTGGATTTCAACAGTTTTCAACTTGATTCTATTGAGGAAATGCTGCTGGCTATTTTTCTTTTGAAAATTTTGTTTTTCTTAACTGATATTTATTGAAGAAAACAGTCGGTAACCGATCGAAACAAATTCCCAAAATCTACTCATATTTTATAGTATAATATTTGGGATAAATTTAAAGTAATTTTTCAAAAATAAACTTTAAAATAATCTTTGAAATAATCTTTAATATAATCTTTTAAAATCCACTATTACTTTATTTGTTAGGAATTTATTAATTCTTTGTTAGTCGTGATATGCAGTGCTTTGCAGTGAAGTGTGTTTTAAGGTTTTCTGTTTTTCTAACAACGATTTAATCTTATTAATAGTCTGTATTATATTATTCTTGGAATTAATTAAATAAAACCTCTGAAATTTACAAGAACTCAAACTAAAGAAGAAGTCATCTCTCTTTTATCAACCATTAATTGAATGACTCTTAAAAAATGAGAGATCGATGTCAGGACTGCATTTTAATGAATGCTTTTCTCATAAATTAATTCTTTAATATTTTCTTTCGTTATTTGATTTAATAATGAATCGTTTCATTTCATTAGAGAGAGAGAGAGAGAGAGAGAGAGAGAGAGAGAGAGAGAGAGAGAGAGAGAGCCATTATCAAAGAGCATTCATTAAGTTTGCAAATTTAGTAAAATTTTGGTTAAAATATTCAAAAGAATTATAAGTACTCAAAGAAATTCATTAAAATATAATCTTGGAATGTTTTTGTAAATTATATATTATTTTCGATTTTATTCGTAATATTTATGAATCGTTTCTTTATTAAAGTAATAATTATTTAGTTATTGTTATTATATAATAGACTTTAGCTTAAGTTAAGTTATATATTAAAAAGAAAAAAACGTCTAATAAAATGAAATACAAATTCAGGGATAAGAGGATCGGTCGGAGAAATGTCTGTTCTGTGCTTTACTCTACTTTTATGTAAAGCTTTTAGAATTCAAATTAGTTTCACAAGAGATCAGATTTACAATTGTTGGCGTTTTTTATTCTGTGCCAACAAAAATGCTAAATAACTGCTAATTATTTTTAGATAAAACCAATAGAAATCTATTTAATGAACACTAATTTCTATTTGAATCTCATTTTAAGACAAAAGAACTGATTTTAAAGGCGTTTACTGATTGCCGTCAATAATATTGATTTAATATTCGGTGAATTAATGAAAATGTTATGTTATGCAGTGCTATTGCATTGCCATTGCATTGCCATTGCATTGCCATGATCATTTCGAATATGCTGATTACTTTTGTTTCTTCACTTATTTATGGTTTTTCTGGTGATCTGCAGCTCTATTTGCAATTCTAATGAAACTCAGATTTTTAAGGGTTTGTCTGACAAACGGAGAAAAATCCGAACCTTTATTATAATGTTATACTATTATGGAGTGACTGATAGAAAATGTATGGGAATATAGTAGAGATCATCACAAAAGTATGTGATAGTGAGCGCACAAATCGCAAAGAAATATAATTTTACGAATCATTTACTATTTTGATTGTAGGCTCCACTCTGATGACACTTTCCCTTAACACTTGACTCTCTCTCTCTCTCTCTCTCTCTCTCTCTCTCTCTCTCTCTCTCTCTCTCTCTCTCTCTCTCTCCCTCTCTCCCTCTTTCTCTCCCTCCAACTATAAATTGTATATAATTTTAGATAATAAATAAAAGTTCTTTTAAGAGAAACAATTTTTGTGTAACTCCTGTAGAGAACATTTGATGACATTTAAAATATATTCAATTTTAAAGTCTTTGTTTTATTTACCTTTTATTTGAAAATAAATTATTTTTTATTTTTATTTATTTACTTTTGAAAAGAAAATCCAATTAAAAGCCATCAGAAATATTTTCGTTGAATAAAAAGTACCATAAATTTCGAACGAAATAATCTTTAAAATAACTTTAATCACATTTTCAACAAAAATATTCGTTTAGTTTTTACTTTAATCTCAAGAATTTTCTGAGTTTTAATCAAAATTTTAATTCTTTTAGAAAAAAAAGAATTCAATTTTCTAAAGTTGAAAACAGTAATAACCAAGATAGATTTTAGAAATTGATCTTCACTTGATCTTATATTAATGAATTATATCACATTTGATAATAGTACTATCAAGTATAAGTTTTAAAATGTTAAAAGGTTAGATCAGGTGCAGCCAAGAGAGAGACAAATGATAGCCAAACCTCTTTTTAATGAGTCGTAAGAGAAATGGGTTTTTCTGACAAATTGTGTGAACTTTTCATAAAAACTAAAACAATAATTTGCAGAATAAGTATATTTCTTATTCTCAATATTTATATTGAAAAACAATTATATTAGGGGTCAATGTTTTTAATGAATGATTTTATGAGCATGTTGTTTTTTAACTTGATTATATAATCTATTTATTAGCCATAAAAGATAAATGTGAGATTTACCTTCAAATATAACGTTGGTTATACCTTGGTTAAATTATTCAAATGACAACACGCTTAAAAAAATGTAACTTAAAACATTTCAATGAATAAACTAGCACAAATAAGTCCATGAAAAGCTCATGTAATGTAACTTTTGTGTATAATTTGAAAGTCGACTTTTTGTGGAATTTTTGTCAAAAATGCTTTAGAACTGAAAAGTTATAAAAGGAATGAAAAGGTAGAGTTGGCTTTTGAAGAACTTGTTAAATTTAATAAACTTTTCTACTAAAACAAATATCTGATCTTGGTCATTTATGGTTCACAATTTATTATAAACTTTCATTATATAATATACGGCTCCACAAATAAATCTATTATTTCTAAGATTAGTTCTAAGATATTTCTAGGATTAGTTCTAAGATAATATGGAAATTTGCATAATCTTGAATATTTTAAAATTGAAAGTGAGCAAGCTACAACTATTGTAAAACTCTGCATTTGGTTGGTTTTAGGAAAATCAAAAGATATCTGTCTTTTGTGAAGATTATAATTATATGGTTTGTATTGCGAGCAAAACAATATTTCATCCAATTTTTGTTGGTTTGACTCTTCTTTTAATACATAAATACAATGCCTTTAAGTTTAATGAAAAAAATTGTTTGAAAAATCTTGAAATTTGAAGTTAAGTCACGGCTTAAGTGTGAGCAAAGAAAAATACAATACTCTATTTTAAGGCATTATTCACTTTTTCAAAGAACAATTTCAAAAATTGAATTATTATGTAATTTTTCATTTTCATCTCTGAGGGCAGAATAACACGAATTTTTACAATATTTTTCTCTGGGAATTGTAGTCTCTCTTAATTCTAATTCATTTCCATTTTTTTAGACTTAAGAATTGAAGCTATGATTGAGTGAAAGACATTTTTAAAAACTATATGTTTTTGAATTCAAATAAAATAATATTATTTTCCAAATATTTTTTGCTATTTTTTAGTCAACTTTATTAACGATTGTTTTAATATCTCTTAATTATGCAAAGAGTAATTTTCCAGGATTACATCAAATAAAATATATTTGAAATATAATTAGAGTGAAATTTCACAGTTTATTTCTGGTATAATTATAAGTAAAAACACTAAAGTTTTACCATGTATATGTTCCAGGTAAATTTTGATTAAAATTTGTCTTTTTATCAATTTTTAAATAGATTTTAATGAAAAATTATTTTCAAAAGTATTAATAATTTTTTTAATTTTCCTACTTATATAAGACTAGATTATAAATAAAGCATTAATCTTGTATTATTTCGACTATTCAGGGAATTAAGTTGCAAGTTGAAAATTTGATCGAATTACTTATTGTTTGGATCATTTAACAAAGTTTATAATCGATTATATATCATTGTTTAAAAGGTTAAAATGAAAAGTATTCATCTCTATCAACGATTTAGAATTTTTTTGGTTAAAATAATAAAATTGTATTAAATTCGTAATTTTCGTATAAATTAATAAAATTTGTATTAATTAATCGCTTTTAAATAATAGGTTTTAAGAGAAATAACTGGAAATACATAATAAATGATTTATTAAATTATATTAAATGATATATTATTGATAATTGCCTTAACACTATATTTGTGTAAAGACAAAATTTTACTTGTAACTTAAATAATTATTTTAGAATATTTTCTAAAATCCAGTGAATAACTATTTTATCAATAATATAGAAGAGCGCAAAGAAAATGTTTTAATTTTAAAGATAAACTACTATTAAATAATTATTACTTTTTTATTGATTTTAGCGACTTTTACAGAGATTATTGAAGGGGTTATAAACGACTAAAAGTTAATACTCTACTTATAACATACTGTTAGATAAGAGTCCATTAAAATATGAAGGGTTTACATTCAAAATCAGTCATAACTTCTTATTTTTCCTAGTAAAATATAAACTTGATTAAATTTTTCTATATTTTAGGATAGAAAAAAGCTCAGTCTTAGAAGTTCTTTGAATGTTCAGTATTATTACCAACTTGGTAATAAATATTAATAAAGTATTACCAAATTCAATTAAAAATTGATAACTCAATAATTATTTATATATGAAGCATATCACCAATCCTATACGTTGTACCATGGTCAATTCTCTGTTACACTAAAACCTCTCTAAACTGAACACGGTTGGGACCAACAATCTTGTTCAGTTTAGAGAGGTATTCAGTATACATAGGTTTGCATTAATGAATGTTAAAAATATAATGATTTTAAAATAGTATTATTTTAGGCATTTATTACAATAATCTAAAGTAAATTAAAGTAATTAAATATAAAAATTTGTTTTTTTAGAAAAATATTTAATAATTTGATTGAATTTTATTACATTTTCTGATCTTTGGTTCAATCATTGAATTCTTTAATTAAGTTAAATGTAAAAACATTTCTGACTTTTCTTTTAAAAAAAGAAAAACTCGAATTCATTCAAATTTTTAGTAACTAAATCAAAGTTTGATTCAGAAATATATTTAGTTTAAAGTAAACGCCGATATTATTGAAGTTTTGTTTAAAATAGGGTATAAATTAAAACATTTTGTTCACTATAGAGGCGTTGTTAACACTATTCAGACTAGAGTTCCAACTTTTGAACCCTTCCCTTGCGGGACCCTTGCGGAACCCGTAAGGGAAGGGTTGGCAAAATTTAAGTAAGGGAAGGGAAGGGAAGGTAATGGTATATTTAAGGGAAGGGAAGAGATTCCCTTTTAGTTTTGGCTAAACCCTTAACCCGTTGTACTCTAATACTTTATACAATTAATAGATGAAGAGCTCT
>JAQIXI010002424.1:0-10364 GCA_034700165.1 Galumnidae sp. Gr-Ori-00277
TTTTTAGATTAATTATAACTTAATGTGAAACAAATTTACAGTTTAATAAAGCAAGATCAAATTCTTATCACAAATCAATATTTCTTATTTTAATAAAAAAACAAAAAAAAATTTATTTGTTTAATAAAATTTTTTAATATTTTATTTATTTTATTCAAGTTCATATCATATAAAAATAAATAATCAATATGATAAAATTTTATTTGTTTTTATTTTAAGTTTTTCTTAATGCTCTGAACACTTCCATAAGAAATGCTCGCTTTCATGGCTGTGTCTCTAAGACTTGTGTTTGTATTAACAAAGCAATTTTTGACTTTTTTCTATTTCCTTTGTTGTAAAAGTTCTTTTGCGTCCAATTTTGGGTCGGATCAAAGCGGAACCACTACTGATTATACCATAAATGCCTCCTTTCTTATAGCCTTCCTTTACCAAGTGTGACATTCTCTTAAACTTATTGCCATTTTCTGCATTTTTATAAAACTGCACAACTCTTTCAGCGAGTAATTGTCTTTTTTGACTGTCATTCTTTGACAATCAATAAATTTAGAGCTCTAATAATTGGCACAAATATTTTAGAAAGTTTGGCCTTTGATTCGAATCAATGTTTGACAAAAACAATAGAGTGGGTAACCCGCGGCATACTTTTGAATTCAGTTCATTTACTTTTAATTCATATAATATTTAAAAACTGCAAAATTTGTTTGAAGTTTATTTAGAATATGGTAAAATTTAAAAGTATATTGTTTTGAAGCACGTAGCCCGCTGCAAGTTTTATAAAAATTTATGTATATTTATATAGATATTTATAATAATTATAAAATTTATTTGTTTTTAAGATTAAAATATAAGTTGATTTCAATATGAGTTGATGTTAAGAAATATAATTTTGGCATAAATACATGAAGATACGTATATAATGAATATTCTGATTATTTTCAAAAAAATGTTTATTTATCATATTAAAATAATTGCTATTATTCAAAATAGTAAAACAAATTTGTTAAGATAATTATAATTATTTTATATAATTGAAAAAAATTAAAATTATATTCTAAGACTGCAAACTTTGTTTGAAATTTATTTAGAATATGGTGAAATTTAAAATTATATTTTTTTAGGTCATGCTAAAGGATACATTTTCAATATATTCTATAAATATTTATGTATTTTTATATAGTTTTTTATAATAATTAAAAATTTATTTTTTAAGATTTAAATATGAGTTCAAAAATCTTAATAAAATTCTGATCACAAAATTAAATATCAGGGAATTCAATATCAGGTTTATAGTTGTGGACAAAGGTGCTATTCTTAAATTAAATAGTCTCATAAAAGGGAAGTGATACCACTCAAAGGACCTAATTTTTCAACCACGTGGAAGACCACCATTGGATCTCATTCTTCACAAACACTGGTTTCAGTCAAAAAATTTGACTCGATTTATATAAAGTTGTTTATCTGCTAATAAACTTTTAACTTATAGTTTTATTATGGTGATTATTTTTGAATATTTGATTTATTCCAATTTTTCAAATCATATTAACACTGATTAATCTTGATAAAATTTATATTTATTTGTATTAAGTTTAACATGATAGATTACATATATCCTAATAAAATTTGTAAATTTATTCTATCAATAATTTGTAGCTTATTGATGCATCTAATTGTATATAATAAATATTCTGTTTTTCACTACATTTACATTGTAAGGGTAGTATATATAATCGTTTTTCCCCCACCCACCCACCCAAACAAAACAAGTCAAAAGACCCAAATGAAGAATAAAACACAATAACTCAGGAAAAGAAACAATTTTTATCGAAGAATAGGTCGGAAACAATGATTCTATTAATACAAATACTTTACAAAATAATTGTAATAATATTTCAGTATTTCATTGATAAAACTTTTTAGTTAAAGAACAAAACTCAGAATCTCTTTTAATTCTATGTTACATAAGTTTTAATTGTGAACAGAAAAGGCGGGTCTTATGTTAAACAAATAGGAATGTAATACAACTAAAGTATTACATAAATTCGACGCTAAAAGCGGTAACACTGCATCCCCCTACGATTTAATTGAGACCTCTTTAAAGTTTGGAAATATAAAATATAAAATTGAAGCTTAAGATAAAGTTATAATTATATCAAGAATTTAGTGTTGATAATTTAAATATACACATATATACATAATATACAGAATTGGACATAACTACCCTCGGTTGGTAAAAATTGAATAACTTTTGAATAGCTCAACCAATTTTAAAGCGGTTTTCAATAAAATAATCTAGTATAATGGGAGAATATAATAATAAAATTTGAAGAAATTTCCTTAAGGGTAAATTGATATTTAATGGTGTCAAATTGAAAGTTATTTTTTTGATAAAATTATGTATTAAATATAGAATTTTGAATATTTAAAATAGATAATTTTTAAATCACCTAGTTATTAATATCAACTTTTAATATAAAATTTAAAATTATAAATAGTGTATTGAATTTAAATTGGATAAATAATTAATAAATTTTAAAAACAGTTTTAGAAATTCTTCAAAAAATACATAGATTTATCAAAAAAATTATGATAATATGACACCATTAAAATTCAATTTAACCTTGTTGAAATTTCTTCAAATTTCATTTTTATAATCTCACATTATCCTAGATTATTATAATGAAAACTGCTTTATATAAATAAATAAGGTTGTCTTTAAAATAATCCCAGAAAGCAAACTTTGTTTCAACTTGAAAACATCTTCATCATTAAAATGTATTAAATTAAACTGAAATTAATAAATGTAAAAATATAAACATTTTTATATAAAATTAGAAAAGATATAAATGAAATGTAAAATATTTCAAATAATTAAATTATAAATATATATAAAATTTATAAACATAAAAATAACCGAATATTATAAAAATTAAATAACAATGTGTTTTTTTAAAATGTTATAAAAGATTTTAAATATATAATTATAAATTCTTATAAAATAAAAAAAATGATTTGTATGAATAGATTTATATAATTTGATAACAGAGGTCCACACTATCAAAATGTTTAGATCTCTACTCAACCCTTTGTTGAGATCGATGACATCATTTTTTGGCAGTCATTTGATGTCCAGCCATCGATCAGTTCAGTCGCCTTTAATAAAAGTTTTTGTTTATTAGTGTTTTTTGGTCGGTTTTTTTCAATTGTTTGGCCACAAATTATTTGGATTTAATTATAAGTATATTTTGTTTAATTTATGTTGACTTTCATGTGTTTAAAAAATAATTATTTTGCAGTTTTTCTTCAGAGGAAATTTGTTGACATTTCGTCAACAAACATTAAAATTATTTACAGTTTATTTATTGAATATTAATTAATTTATTTTTGATTAGATGAGTGATAACGAAAGAGAAGACTTTTCTCTCCGCCACCCGAAGGTTAGCCACCGCTCGCACAGTAAACACCCACTGTCCCATAATCGTCAGACGGTCGCGGAAATTCTTCTGGGAATTCCTCCGTGAGTTTTCCTCTAAAAATTGGCAGCGCTTCGGCCATCACACAGAGTGGAGTAACTCTTCAGTCAATTTCCGGTGCGGCGCCTATTGATGAGGAAGCGGTGGTCACATTTGTGCGATCATTTAATAGTCTCGTAGAGGTCTTAAAACAGGTATAAAAACTTTTCTTCTTCACTATTCTCTAAACTTTTAAATGTTTAAATATTAATATTTTTCCTTTTAAAGCACTCGATAATATATATACTAGTTTTAACCCGTAATTGTAGTTTCCTTTTAGTTTGAACACATTTAGTTAAGAATAATTAAATTTTAATTCTTTTTAAATTATTAAATAATAGCCACCGATTTGTGAACGATGTCTTCAACTCCAACAAGAATTGGATAAAATCAAAGGAGAATTTGAGGCACAAACCATTGAATTGGGAAAAGCCAATGATTTGTTGATTCAAGAGAAAGAGTCCACCAAATTATTAAAAACTAATGTCAAAGAGATGGAAACTCTTCTCTCTAATCTCAAATTAGACCACGAGAGCACATCATCTTCTTAAAAAAACTCGGAAGTATTATATAAGTTTAATTTTATCTTGTAAATTCCTTTAAATAATTTTAATTGGTGGGCGGGTGGGCAGAAGACGATTCTATATTCTACCTTTTACTCCGTAAATGTAATGAAAAATTATAATTAAAATTTTATTTATTTAGAAAATATACAAAAGCTTGAAAAATAGTCACTATAAAACCCAGTTTTTTGACGTTTCAAACCATTTTTGTTATGTTTTCTGTTACTTTTTCTATTAATTACAGCCATCTTTTAAGTTTTTCGCTCATTTTTTTGGATTTTTCAATATATTTGCCAAAATTAAGTTTCGCGTCGACTCGGAGGGAGGGGTCCTTTCGCTCTAATCTCAGGGGCGATTTTGCCAATATTTCGGCTCCAGGTGGTATTTTGAAATACCCCATCATTTGTAATCTTTTATTAAAACTGTTTTGTAAAAAGAAACTGAATTTATAAAATTAAACTTTAATACATAAGAATTTAAAAAAATTATAAATATTGATTAGTTTCCTTCATTTCCTTTGACCAAATTTTTTATAAAGCTCTAAGTGTGTAATCCTTTTGCATTTTAAATAAAATTTACAACTTTTAAAAGTTTGAAACATAATAAATAATAAAATGTTTTAAAATATTTTAAATCATGCATCAAATTTAAAATTAAGAAAATTATTGCAGCACAATATTTAACAATTTCTAAAGTTGAATTTTTTTGGGATAGTAAAATTTTTATCTTCACCTTTTATTTTATATTCCTGAAATATGGCACTCTCTGGAGACGTTATATTTTTAATTAACACAAACTTATTTCATTTATATATATAACATTATTTGAATAATAAGTTGAAAATTAAATATTTAACCTTTCTTTTAAGGTTGAATCAAGATAAATAATTTATTAAACTTAAAAATACTGACAAAAGCTATCAATAATTTCAATTAAAGCATAAACAACTTTTATTACACTTTTAATTTATCTAAAAACATCAATGAGCAATAAAGTCAGAAGTTTTTATCAAGTTATCTAAAGATTATTGGAACAGATTAAATCAGCTTTAATTCATTTTATTGTTATTTTTTCTAAGGATCAACTAGGTCATTCAGTATTATTCTAGATAATCAAAATTAATCTTTTTAAATTATTCCTTAGGTACTTTAGTCCTGTGATTGTAAATCCTAATTAACTTCATTTTTAATAATGTTTATAAAAAGATTTAAAATTTTTAATAAATTAATATTTGTTAATTTACATTTATTGTGAGACAAATAAAATTCAAACTAATGTTCTTAATTGGTTTTTAATTTTAGTTTATATTTAATAAAAATATTTGTTTCAGAAATGATTAAATACATTAAATTTGATGATATTATATGCATTTACAAACAAAACTTGAAAAATACCTAATATGCGATTTTTGCCGATTTTTCAAAATATCTCTCCCCCGCCTAATATTCCCCTGAGCCGAGACCAAAATACCCCCTAGCATCCCCCTGAGATCGATTTCAATGGCCATGCTAGAAATTTATTTGTATTAAGTTTAACATGATAGATTACAAATATCAAATAAACCTTGTGAAACTATTCCATCAATAATTAGTTTAGTTTTTGAATTTTGTTTAAAGACTGCAAACTTTGATTGAAATTTAAATAAAATATGGTAAAATTTAAATAAAATATGGTAAAATTTAAATATATAATATTTTGGGTTTGTTAACCTACATAGTTACAAATAAGTTTTTTAATATTTTTGTATATATAAAAAATATTAAAGATATCTATGATATTTATAAAATTTATTAGTTTTAAGATTTAAATATTAGTTAAATTTAAAAAATATTAATAAAACTCTGATCACAAAATTAAATATCAGGGAATTTAAGAGGAGGTTTATAGTTGTAAACAAAAGGTAATGTTCTTTAATTAAATCGTCCCATAAAAGAGAAGTGATACCACTCACCAAGTAACATTTCGGAACGGCTCATGGAATTTGATAAAACGAATACCATGGTTAAATTCTATATGGAATTCTGATTCCGAATCTGGAGTCAAATTTGGCGTATGACCACTTTAAAAACCAAAATACCATGGTCAAAATTTTTGAAAAATTCTTCAAAAAGCTTTCAAAAAGAAAGATGAATATTAAACTTTAGCAAGATGATCATCAAAGTTCATTACGAATAAGTAAGCACAATTTTAAGTGAAATCTCTATTGATTTTATATGAGTTTATTCATTAGTTTAGGCATATTTTGAACTTTTCATTAAAAATAAATATTGCTAATCATCTTGCTAAAGTTTAATACTTATCTTTCTTTTTGAAAGCTTTTTGAAGAATCTTTCAAAAATTTTGACCATGGTATTTTTGTCTTTAAAGTGGTCATACGCCCAATTTGCCTCCAGATTCGAAATCAGATTGCAATATAAAATTTAACCATGGTATTCATTTTACCAAATTCCATGAGCCGTTCCGAAATGTTACCTGGTCAGAGATCGTAATTTTTTAACACCGTGGAAGACCATCATTGGTTCTCATTCTTTATAAAAACTGGTTTCAGTCAACACATTTGGCTCAACTTTTGGCCTACACTTCACTAGCCTACACATTAAATATTATATTACAAACTGAATGAAAAAATGTTACCGAAAATAGTATTTTCTGTTATAATGTTTTTTCTGTTGGAAAAGTTATTCCAAAAACACCCGAGCGACAAGATTAACTTACCGCCTTATTAATTAAAAATTAATTTAAATGTAAACTCCAATGCAACGAATTTAGTCAAAATTTTAAGCCTGCTATAATGTAAAATATATATTATGTATTTTAAATAAATAACTTGTATTTGTTAAAAACCTAAAAAATTATACTAAACTTATTATATTTAAACCATTTAAAATATAAAATGAATTAAAAGTTAATAAAATGATAATAAAAAATTGGGAAAAGCAAATATTAAAAATTTAAATAAACAATTGTATTTTAAATTGTTGTTTAAAAATTAAACAAATTTTGTGGAAAGAAATTGATTTTATTGAATTAAACATTATTGAATAAATAAAATTTTGAAATAATTATAATTTATAAATAATAATTAGTTTCTTGAATTTCTGTTGGCCAAAACTTAATAAAGCTGCACAGGGTGTAATATTTTTTGCATTCTGAATAAAATTTACAGTTTTTGATAATTTGAAACATAAAGTATAATAAAATAATTTAATATAATAATTCAAAAAAAAGTTAAAATATTGTTTCAACTGTAATTTAATTTTTTGATTAGCTTTAAATCAAAAAATATTTTTATTTCTGATTGGGCATGTTCAATAATTCTTTTAAAAGTATAAAAATATTAAGCAATCTTTTTTGATAAAACTATAATAAAGTTTTGAAAACAGTTCAAAATATTTTAAATTAATGCTATTATTTTAAGTGGAGTTTGAAAGAATTTATTTATTTTATTTATCAATTTTACTATATTTTATATATAATATCACTATTTTGTTAAAACTTTCTTTACTCATTATTAATTGATATTATACATGTTTATGAATAGGTTTAATGTACCTGCACATGTCACCTAGCATACGCACGAATTTGGCTAAAAATACGGCTAAAAGTAAAGCCTGTTCTAATGCAAAATATTATATATCACGTATTTTAATAAATAACTCTTATTTATTGAAAACCTAAAATATTATCATGAACTTATTGAATTTAAAGCAATTTAAACAACAAAATGAATTAAAAATTCACAAAATAATAATAAAGAGAATTGGAAAAAGCAAATATTAAAATTTGTAAATAAACAATTGAATTTTAAAATGATGTTTAAAATGATAAAAACCGTTTTGTAAAAAAATTGATTTTATTGAATTAAACTTTAATAAATTGGATTTTGAAATAATTATAAATAGTAATTAGTATCTGGTTTTTGCCTTAACCAAACTTTATAAACCTCGAAAGGGTGTGATATTTTTGCATTCTAAATAAAATTTACAGTTTTAGAAAGTTTGTTTCAAAATGTATTGAAATAATAACAGATATTTAATATAAAATTACAGTTAATGTGATTACAAGTGATTATTTTCTTTTAACTTTTTTTAGACTAATATATTACAAAATTGCGAATAAATAATTTTCATTATATTTTGAGAGTACTTATTGAAATTATATATTTGAATTCGTTTAAATCAGGCTTTTAGTCATAGAAATTGAAATATTTTATTATACTTACTGAATGCACTGATCAAGTATATAAATTTTGGTCTAAAAGTGTCCGAACCTGACCTTCAATTATGGGGTCTACTTTTGCCGGTCTCATTGTTTTAATTTTATAATTGATATAAGATAATAAGAGAGGGAACTTAAATGAGCAAATTTATACCATTTGATGTGAGATATGATCATTAATTGATTAGATATTACAATTTAAAAATGCCCACTTATTCAATAGTTCATCCTCTGTATAATGAATATTTTTATTTTTTTCATATGAAAATATTTATCCTATTATTTATCATATTAAAATCTGTTCAATTATTCAAAATAGTACAACCATTTCGTTAAGATAATTGCAATAAATATTTTGTTTAATTGAAAAAAATAAAAATTTTATTTAAAGTCTGCAAACTTTGTTTGAAATTTATGTAGAATATGGTAAAATTAAAAATATTTTGTTGTGGATCATGTAGAAGGTTTCATTTTAAATAAATTTGATAAATAATTATGTATATTTATATATGTATATAATAGATATTTATAATAATTATAAAATTTATGTTTTTAAGTTGCACAACAATTTAATCGATGTCTTCGATTATATTAATATTAATACTGTTTATTAATATTAGTGACAGTTTCGACTGCAAATGCTGTCAGTCTTTTTCAAACTTAAGTTTCAATTGAAATGAAACTAAAGTTAAGTCTTGCATTGAGAGGATCCGGAGTGAGAGACGGAGGTCCGATTACAGCCATAAATTAATTTACAATTTAAAGCAAAAGTGTTTCAGTTATTTGTTTATAGTATTATTGAAAAATTCAATTTTAGATATAACTAATCCCAACAGAATTTTTCAATAATACTATAAACAAATAACTGAAACACTTTTGCTTTAAATTGTAGTTTGAATTAATTTTGAAAAAGACTGACAGCAATTTGCAGTCGAAACGGTCACTCATATTAATAAACAGTATTAATATTAATATAATCGCAGACATCGATTAAATTGTTGTGCAATTTGTAAATAAGTCTTACTTTTTATGTGAAATAAATTAAATTTTTTGTTAAATGTTTAACTAAGACTCATATAAGAGTATTTTATTATTTATTCTTGAAAAAAATATAACCATCAAAAATATTTAATAATATTCTTTAATTAATTAGTATTTAAGTAGAAATTTGTGTTTTATTCAAATTTTAAGTCTATTGTTGGTTTTATATGAATATATTATTTAAAAACTGTAATTTTGGCCTATTTAATTGGTTAATTTAATCAAGCATTAATAAAATAAATATTTTCAATTTTTAGACAGATACATTCATTTTTGAAATAGAATCTTTAATTTTGTCATATTCTCATCCATACATTCATAAGCAAGTATAAATATTTTTTCGGTTTATATTATTTCGGTGAAGTTCAAAGGAAAGCAATTTTTTATTTCACAATAATTAACTCAAGGATTGAAAAAAGTGTGACGTTAACAATAGGATTGTAATCATTTATAACTTACATAATCAGCTTATCGTTTGTTATCACAACTTACACTTTGAAAAATAATTAATAAAATATTTCCTTGCATATTTATTGTGAAAAACAACGGCTTTTCAAACATTTATTTTCCAATTAATACCATACATAAATATTGAAATAATTTTATTACAACAAAAGATAATACTTTTATTACATTTTTATTGTGAAAAACAACGGCTTTTCAAACATTTATTTTCCAATTAATGCAATAAATAAATATTGAAATTATTTTATTACAACAAAAAAATTTTTTTTTATTATATAATTTTTAATAAAATATAATTCACGTAAATGTTTCTATTATTATATATATTATATTATAATCAAATATTATATATAATATAAAATAGATAACTTTTATATTAGTAATTAAAATAATGAAATTAAAGGAAATAATTAAAGGAATGAATTTAATATAAAAATAATAAAAGATAAAAAGTGGTCACAAAAAGTAATTTTATTTTATGTATTAAAAGCCTTATTTAAATAAAATCAATTATTTGTTTAAAATGTTTGGAAAAGTATTTGTATTGTTTTTATTTATATCTATTGTT
>JAQIXI010002425.1:0-10359 GCA_034700165.1 Galumnidae sp. Gr-Ori-00277
TCTCTCTCTCTCTCTCTCTCTCTCTCTCTCTCTCTCTCTCTCTCGCTCTCTCGACGACAGTTTATTTTGAGACCTAATGTAATACATTATTCATATAAACAGAGGAAAAGAAAATTTTTTGTTAAAAAATTATCAGAAATAATGTAAAAGTAATGAAAACTTTTGAATATTTGTGAACACAAATAGATTCTGAAAAAAACTTCTTTGACTCCTGTTTTTAGAAAATGCTTTACTTTAAGCCATAAATTCTTGTATTGTATATAAATGTCAATAGAATTAACAGCAAATATAGTGATTCTGACATCAATACCAGAGTCGTTGCAAATTAGTGTCAGTCCTTAGACTTTCAATTGAATACCAATTCCTTTGAATTCAATTCGTGATTCTTCGCTGATTCTCAACAAAGACATGAAAATACGTTTTGAGCGCAAAATTATTTCATTTCCAATATGTTCTGAATAAATCTTTTGAAATTACCTAGTTCATTGTTCATGTGTTACAATGATGTGCAACATTTTAAGAAACACATCTCGAGTTTGTTTTCACAATCAAATTGATATCTTTAAAGTCAATACAAGAGAAAGTAAATAAATATCCAATTGATTCATAGCTATACCCTGGGCAATAACCGGGCAAATATTCTGATCTCTTTAAAAGTGTCTAGGTTCTAAAATTTTATGATTCCGAATGTTTGAGTGGACGAATATCTTTAGCATTTTTATGGCTAAAAGTAAAGTAAAAGTAGAGAAAAAACGCATTTTTATGCTTAAAAACTGTAAAACTGCAGAAAAGTCTTATTTATGGCTTTTTAAGCGGTTCTTAAAACTGGGTTTTCAACCAAACAATTCATTTATTCGACATTTTTCTGTTTTCTACGATATTTTAATATTAAATGTTTAGAAAACTTCACAACATTTTTATGTTTTTATATTTTGTTTAAATTCTTGAGTATTCCTTTGGGATAACCAACAATAAGGGAGAGAATCAATTCGATTCATTTATAATTTAAAATACATCATATAATGACCTAGGTATTCTATTAAGTAAGTAAATGGATTATTTATTCTACTAGGCAATTTTAAATAGAATTTAGAATGAGCATTTTTTTCCTTTTCAACAAATTCTGAGCTGATTTTCCCATTGGAATAGAATAAATAGTTCTTTTAATGGACAGACAGGTATATATGTGGACAGACTCACCGATTTGTTGTGCGACCAGCGATGCATTCAATTCCCTGTTATTGGGATTGACTTTGAATGAAAGCTGAGCCCTATTCTCCTTATCCGGTCTGAAATAGATTTGATTGAATGACATTTTGAGAGAAAAGACAGAAATGTTTTTAGGTTTAAGACATGAAAAACGAGTCACAGAAGAAGATTATCTCTTGCTTTCAATCATTAATCTCTGTTTTCTGTACCTGACATTAGAGAACGTGCCCTTAGGGACCAAAAGCAACTGTTCCAGACTTGTGACAAACTTGTCCACTGATCCGTCCTCTTCGCCAAAGCTATTGGAGCGTCAATTATTCAGCAATGAGTTGATATTCAGTCAATGAAAAGGGCAGTCATTAAGTGTCGAATTGTGTCACTAATAGTGACACTAATTATTGTCTAATCAAATGCATCGCAAATGCAATCAATAAAATACTTATTAACCGTTAATCTCATGTCAGACACCCGAAAGTTAGGCCTTAAGTTTGTAACAAAACTATCGGCAATTATTGAGTCACTGTTTTATTTAAACTAAAATGAGACTAACCTTAACAAGAATATAGTTTTGTTCACTTTATGAATGAAAACCAGAGCACTGTTGGAAAGGGCTATTCGAGGGGTTATTTGAGGAGTTATTTGAGGGCCAATTATTTTAATATGTTTTTTGTTGTTTTATTGAGAAAATGTGATCATAAATGGCCTCAAAATAAGTTCTTTATGTTAGTAGTACTGTTTTGCTGGGCTCAGATTAATCTTGATCAATATCAGGGATAAATATTTGTCAAAATTTGTTTGGTTTCAAATATTGATCACACGATTGGTTTTATGATTAATCTGAGGCTATAATCCAAAAATTATGGATATATTTGAGGCATTGATTAAACATGAATGACATGCAATCGATAGAGTGATGGAAAGCCGTTTAATTTGGATAAACATACGGTTTGTCGACCACAACGAATGCATAAGAAGTGTCGATGGCTTCCAATTGAGTGCGCTCTCCATCCTCTGCCGGAACGATAACGATATCGTCTTTGGACTCGCCCTCAACTTTGACCGGTCCCTCAGACACCGGTTTGTAAGCTTTATTGGCTCTGTTTTTCTTCTTTTCAGTCAAGTAATTCAATGGTCGGTCTTTGAAATGGATTTGTTCTGAACCACAAAAAAAAGAGATAAAGATTTAGAGGCAAATGTATCGAAAAAATGTCTCAATATTTGGAGGAAAACTCAATATATATTTCGAATGAAATATTTGAATACAATTTCTCGGAAGTGAATGTGTATTGAATTTTGGAGAAGAGCTCTGTTCGATGTCAAACACAACTCTTCAATGGCTCTCCAGGGCTTAAATTTTGTGATAATATAAATCGATTTTGACCTCAAGCTAGAGATGAGATGTTCGCCAGTCCTCCACAATTGCAGTTCTCGATTACATATTCCTATATATATAGTGTATGTGCTGTGAATTACTGTCAACAATAGAAAAAGAACTCTTCCCTCTTATAGAACTAACACTCCAAGAGTTACGGTTAGAGTTAGTTTTGCCAGAAATAAATTGAATTCAAATAATATGTGACAAAACATATGACAGAATATCCACTTTTCAGACAAGTTTTTCAATTTCAAACTTCTATTACATAAAACTTTTCATATTAATTATCAAATTATTTTCTCACAAATTCTGTTTAACAACTCATATAACAGTTGTGCTCGAATACAGACTCCTTTCAACTAATTAAGTGGCGATGGATTACGAAAATATTTTAAATTTCAATTTCAATGAATTATTTAAAACTCAAAATCTAATCGTTATTTGCGTCGAATAATTCCCGGAATTTCAACAATTTTAAGACAAATTCAATTGATTTAATCATTTTTCTCATTAATATTGAGACCAAAAAAAGTCTATAAATTAGGAAATAGACATTCCTTACCCTTTTGGCCGCCATTCTTGTGCTGTTCTATGAGGTCTTCCAATTGGGTTTCATCTGTAAATTTAATGATAGATTAGATTAGATTTAAATGAGTAGTTAATCAATAATTATTATTTTAAATTCATCTAGTTGAATAATTAATGAGATAAATTATTAATTATATCCAACGATTACCTTGCAACTTATTCACTGTATATATGAATGAATAAATAAATGAAAGGATGAATCAAATAAATAGTTAATGTGTTTTACATTAACAGACGCTTAAACCCATCAAATATTAGAGTTAATTATGAGATAACTTATGAGTGTAGGAACAGTTATTATGGCCCTTATTATGGATTGATTATGGTCAGATTAAGACGAATAGTCTTATCTACAATTCTCTTATTCGTCCAAGTTAATTTGCTTGCTACTTTATCATATTTATTTAATCTGGCTTATATATGGCTTAATATATTGCATCATTTTTAAGTGTGGCCTAGGTTACACCTCTTTATGAATAGGAAACTTTTTTATATTGAGTTTTTTTTTGTACCAAGAATAGTTTTTGCTTTTATAATTTCCGTTCACTTTATTAGGAATATTCTGATTAGAAAAAAATGTAACAAAAAAATTGCCTTAAATTCAATATCAATTTCCGTGGAAAAGGTCTACAAATTCTGTGCTTTAATTTATAGCTTATAATAAAGAATTGGATTCTGAGCTGATGTTTGCTTTCTTATTCAGAAAAAATAGTTAATTATTTGCAAGAGTCAAACCATTTTGATGTGAACTCAATTCGGTCTTAATTGTAGAGATGAGGTCTAGAATCTAATGATTGCAGTTTTTGGAGACATTTATCAAATCGATTGTATGTTTGGGTCAATCGATTGATGCGAAACAAATCCATTTAGAGAGAACAGGGATGTGCAGTGATGTACAGTGCAGTCACTGACTGTCACATCACATTTTAAGCCATTAATAAGAAATGCTTTGACATCAAAACGGTTTCCTCAAAACACTTCTAATGACATAAATATTAGAGTAGTTTTCACTTGTTTTTCATAATATCTTATTATATAATATACTAATACTATAAAGCAAAAGCAAAAGCAACAAGCTAATTCTCTGTTGCTTTAGATAAATCTTTTGGCAAAATCTCTAACAAAAAAATACACTGATTTTGATTAACTTAGAAATTTTGTTGAATTGGGGACCACCTTGCTCACTTCAACTAATGAACAGATAACAGAATAAGTTATTTTAGAGCCTAACCTGATTTGGACCAATTGGCCAACAGCTCATCGGAAGCCTCATTCTGTTGATCCCAATCCCCGTCCATTCCATTAGAGAGCTATAAAGACAAATGAAAGTTAAAGAAATAGTGAACTAATGCCTAATGAAATGCTATTAAATAAATGGCGACAATATTTTAGTTGATTTGAGTTTAAAAAAATTTAATCAAATTAAAAGACTCTATAATGAGAGGCCTATAAATAATTAGAAGTTTAGAATCGTTTTCTTACGAGTATTGTCTCACAATTTTAAGGCATAAAAGTATTCTTTTTTTTGTTAAGTAATTGAATATTTCATTAAAAAAATTTTGTCTGAAATTTGTATAAAAATGATGAGATGTTTCCTAATTTAATACATTAAAGAAAAATAATTGGAAATAATTAAAAACTAATGAGAGTTTTAATGACAAAATGTCAAGTGTTTCGGTGTTTCGGTGTTTCGGATGAAACCAATCAATAAGAAAATGAAATAAAGGCTCAAATTATTTAAGGATAAGAATTTATTAAAAGACTATTTTTTCGATGTAATTCGGTATAAGTTATTCCTAATTATGGTTTTCTTTAAAACAATTCTTTAGAGAGATTTGTAAAGACAGTGGGGAGAGAAAGAGAGAGAGAGAGGGAGAGAGGGAGGGAGGGAGGGAGAGGGAGGGAGAGAGAGAGAGAGACTAAAAGTTTTAGAAGCAATCGATCGATAAAAATGGCACAGAATTGGAGACAACTAATGGAAAACAATGTTTAATTCAAAAACGAAAAATTCAAATATTATTACTTCTAATACGACAATACATTCAGAGATTAGGACTTTATCTCTGTTGGCAACGGATTTATTGTTCACTGGAAGGCATCAACAGAGGAAAGGACAGGTATTTTTTGATCTTTAAATCTGTCTAATTAGTCATGAATTATGATTATGCCTTACAATCGGCTTAGATATTAAGTCAGCATATTTGGCCAAGCTCACTTAGCTTACTTGACTCACTTGGTTCAGTTGTTTCAATTGGTTCCCTTCACTCACTATTCAACAAATATTCAACATTTCATTGACATATGATATGAATCATTCTTTTGTTATAATTATCATAAGATTTATATATTATTAAAGTATTAAAATATTCGTTCGTTAGAATAGGTTTTAATAATTTTTATAAAACAATTATTTAGATATAACTCAATTCTGCTAAAATTATCCTTAACTACACTCGTTTTTTTAGGTGGGTGATTTTCAATTTTAACTGGAACTGATCCTATTTCCAATAATAAATGATTTTCCAAAAGAAATTCTGGAAATTCATAAAATTGTAGTCAAGAATATTCTTATTATTAATGAAAAGTATATTCATATTTCAATAATCAATTCTTATGGATATTTCACTTTTCATACATAATATGAATCAAAAATATTTGAATTATTCGTAACTTTTCTTTTTTTCTGAGAAATCCTTGCGTTTCATATTTCAATTGAATATTTGAAAGTCCTTTTCATTTGAATTTTTCATAAATTTTTAGTGAATTCGTTTAACTTATATTAAATGCATCTTGATCACAAACATGTTTAGATTTGTTAGGGCTTTATTTTTTTTATTTAGAGTATAGATAAATATTGACCATGTATGAATTAAAAAGTAATATATTCAAGTCAACAAAATGCTAATTAAGAATGATTTGATTGAGCAAGCTAAGTCATGCATTTTATAGTGAATGAAACCTCAAACAAAACTTAGAAATTAGGCGAAAGTAAATTCTAATATCAAGGATAGTATCGACTAATATTCAAAATTAAAAGCTCTCTAATATAAACTAGGTAATTCCAATATTATAGTTGGAATTCATCCAATTTTTCTCAAAGAACTAAAACGAGAATTTCATTAAACAAACATAAAAAAATAATCTAGATACATCTCTTAAATAATAAATTATGAATAAAATTTTTTAAATAAATAATAAGTTCTATAAAATATTGAGTGAAATATTAACAAGGTAATTTTATGTGATTTATGATTTGTTTTGAAAAGATTGTTTTCGCAATATGTACATGATTACGAAGATATGAGTTTGCTAGGTCAAATTCTTAGACAACTGATTCGATTTTATATAATACTGACCTCAAGTAAGGGATCGGCTTCTTGTGAATCGGTTTCGTGTATGAAATAAGCCGGTCCGGGCTTTTTAGTGTCATATCTATGCTGTCGGGGAAAACTACGGCCACCGACGAGACCCGACTCTTCGTTTTGGATGTCTTCTAATGCGTCCCAAAAGTCATTGTCGTAATCAGTATTAGATGTCAGAGAGTCTGAGGAATGAATAGTTTTGTAGTGATTATGAGATCTATATTTTTCTAAAATATTTAAAAAATATGTGACTTATGCCGACCCCTATTCACGGGTTGAAGAAATATTGGGTCATCGAGTGATGCAGTGTTGGGAACGCCATCGTTGAGCACAAAATCTGACTCCAGTATTGATTTGAGTACATCTGACGATTTCAAGTCGTCATCACTGATGCCATCAATTTTGTCGATATCGATCGGAAGCCACTGAACACCGGCTTCACTATAGATAGGCTTTTGAGTCAAATCTGATGACAAATCCGTTTCCAAGAGTGAAATCTATTGATAGGAAAAGAAAATTTTATTTTCAATTCTTTAAATTCCAATTGAATTAAGTTTTTGAAAGGCTTTCATATAAAGTTTCATATGAGTGGGCGCTGTTTGTGCTGATCGATGAGAACCTACCTTATGGTCGGCCAAATCATCCGAATCGGAGTATTTGTCTTCGTTTTCAAGTTGTTCTTCAATCAATTTTTTAAGAAAAGTAAACACTTTTGGGTCGATTCCTCCTCGAGTCTCATCTCTTTTCTTGGTTTTCAAATCGTATTTATTTTTATCATTCAATTGAGAGAACACTTCTTTCGCAAATTCTGACTCATAATCGGGTATAAACTCGATGTCCGCCATTTGATTCAGCAATGGTTTAGCTTTTAAATTGATTTCCGTTTCCGGTGTCTAAAAATTTAAGAAAAATTATTTAATTTCAGTTTTTATTATAATAAATATAATCAGAAATTATATTATTTTTTAAAAATATTTGCATACAATATGTGGTGAATAGAGTTTAAGTAGTCTTGAACAAAGTCCCGGGTCATAGTTGATGTTCAACCGATGTGTGTATAATATTTGTTTGATAACACATTGAGTGTAGTCATTATCCCATCGATAGCCAGATATGTATAGTCTTTGCATTTCATTTTCTAAAAGTTTGAGTGTCTTAGCATCGAGTGAGTGCTGGTATGTCACAGATATCGGGTAATCAGAGTCGGAATCTAAAGCCAAGACTACTTTTTCACAGCGACCGAACGCATTATCTATTTATTTAAATAAAATTACAATTAATTTATTTGAATAAATTATAGATATTATTAATAGATATGATTATAGAGATTGTAATAAATATTTGTCACAAACTTTTAAACGCATATCAATACATAATTTAAGGGATTTTTCAAATAACTTAATGTAAATAAATGATAATTAAATGGAAAGAATGATTTAATTGAATTAAAAAACTATATTGGTAAGAAATTAATAAATAATTTGGTATTTTTTTTTATAAATTAAAATATTTTAGACTCGTTTTTTGATGACAAATACTCTAAAGAAGAAGACATAACAAACCTTTTTATTTAAGTAAATATTTATGAATTGAATTTTTAGTTTCATTAAGAGCTCCAATAATTTGAAGTGAAGTATAGTTAAAATTAAATGCAGTTTAAGTGTTGTGTAAAAAGAGTTGAAATAAAATTTTTATTTACAAAAATTATTCTTATAATTCCAGTAAAAATAGTTAACAAATTTGTTATTTTTGTGAACTCATCTAACGATAGGAATATCATTATATAAATTTAAAAATATTTTTCAAAAATAACTCCTTTTGTATCCACTCTTTTATGATTCAAGTTTTCATTTTTTTTTCCAATTCATTCATTAATTCAATTTTTGAGTTTAGAATATAATATTCAGATTTATTAAGAGCACAAAATTCAGTTATGAAATTTTAATAGATTGTTATCTTGTTTGTTTTAGCTAGAAGTGATTGCAGTAACTCTTTAATTTTGAAAGACTGATAAATGAATTTTTAACTAGGGCAAAAATATAAAATATGATAATTGGCTTTTGTCTCTTTCAAAGGTTATAAAGCGAAATTAATTAAAACAATAACCTAGCCCTGTTTAAAAAAGTCTTTATTCCAGGCACTTGAATCTAGCTAATTTAATCTAAGATTCTATTTTATTATTCTATGAAAACTTGATTTCATCTGAGATGAATCATCTCATTAAGCTTAATAACTTAACAAAGAAGTTTAAACTTCATCATATCTCCTTGGTAAGGGTGAAAACTTCAGTTAAATTTTGAAATCAAATGAAACTTTCGGTAAAATATTTCAAATTTTTGTGAAATATTTGAATATTTAGAAATTATAATTATGTTGAAATTTGACTTTATAATTTTTAATCTAGGCAAATTATTCAGCTAAGCTAAAGATTGTTTACTTTTTTACTCATAAATTGAATTATTATTTAAATTAAAATTCCATTAAATAAATAACTTTAAAAGTTTCTAAATTATAGCATTTAAATGAATATAAGATTATATAAATGTTATTAAATTTACTTTCCTTAAGTCTAAACTACCTAGGCTATATACAGGTTTTACTAAATTAAAATTTAGTAAAGTAAATATTATATTAATTTTTTCTAATTAAAAATATAAAAGAAATCCAACGAAAGAGATATAGTTTTAGTCGAAATTTTTGAAAAATTAGGTAAATTTCTGGACTTAAAGTTATTTAAATTTAACATAGATTTTAAGCGTAAATTAAAAGAATATTTCATCTAAAAACAACCTTACTCGCTGATGTTTTTATAATTGCAATACTTAGTTAGTGCCATATTGTCTTATAAGTTGCCTAGGGGATTTTACTTTTCTTTCGTTCAAAGATATGATTGCTTGAAATACAATTTTATTATCTCCTTTTAAAAACAATTTAATTATATTTTAAAAGAAAAATAACTAAATTTGATATTCGAGTCATCGACAAAATGGAGCAATAATTGGATCATTTAATCATTTAATGGATAAATTAAATCTGATATTTGACAAAATGTCATAGTACAGACTCGTGCTCTTTAAAAATTTACTAAAATTATAAATTTCTGTAAACTGACGTCCAAACACTCAAATGAATTTCAATTAAGAAAATATTTTAATATTAAATATCGATTTATTAGAGGCTTTTCAATGACAGCACTTCTAATTATTCTAGTATTCATAGAGTAAGTGGCTTTTTATGCTCATTTGTGCCTTGCTTCTATTGTAATTATTCGATTTATAGGGTCTATTCTCCTATAGAATAGAAGGTATTAATTGAATGAAGTCCTTCTCCTAATGAACAGATTCTATGGCTAACGTTGTTTACAAATTAGAGTTTAAGCAGTTTTAATCTCTTTAATCGAGCAAATATTACAATATATGTATCCTTGCAATTAATTTTTTCAATAAAAAATTACTTTCAGCAAGATCAAATTTATCTTGTTTTCCATTTAATAATTAGATTTATTAATTAGATGTAATGCTTATTTGAACTCGTTTACATTCAAAGAGACTAAAGTTACTTGTTTCATCATAATTGTCCTATTATTGCTAAAGAATGAGCTTAACAATAATATGTGCGAGATATAACATCAGGAAAACAAATTAGTGTTTAATATTGAGTGAATAACATAATATAATTAGAGTCAGCCCTTATTATTCATTGATTTTATTTTATGTAAAATGTTTTGTAGACTTAAGAGGTTTGTCTAAAACAGGGATGGCAAAAGACTTCGATCCCAGGGGGGGGGGTGCCAGGGTAGGGTATTTTGGTCTCGGCTCAGGGGGG
>JAQIXI010002426.1:0-10356 GCA_034700165.1 Galumnidae sp. Gr-Ori-00277
GCTATTCATATCGTAATCATAATTGTTGTTATTTTCACTGTTATTTGTATTGTGATCGCAGTCTTTGTGGTTCTGAAGAAAGTTAGATCCCAACCAAAAAACAATGAAATGGCTGAAAAGCCGAGCAGTCCTTCAAAACCGGATTCTAAGGTTGTATCAGAAATAGAGCCAAAAAAGGTGACGAAGCCGTCGGCGCCCACTGTTGTCACCAATAAGAAGAATAAAAATCTTCCGAAAAGCTCTTCCAAAGCAATGCCTGAGAAAAAGTGATTCAATTCATTCTTCTATTTATTACTTTTATTTAAAATTTCAAATTAAAAATTCTTTTTGTTTTTCATTTACTAAAATACTTAATTAAAAAAGAGTTTTCAAAAGAAATGAGTTATAAATCCGTAAATTTTGGCCCAATCTTATGTTTTGGTCTAGCTCATCTGGTTCAAGAGATATATACTTGTTCAAACAATGTGACATAATTTTGAAAATTACTGGATTTAATTTTAAATTTTTATTAATAATTTACAAAACATTAATATAAGACTAAATTAATAAAAATAAAAATCTTTAAAATATTAGGATATAAATTTAGTAACATGGACAGTTTATGCCTATATTTTAACCCCAATTATGGGATAAATTGTTTTTAGTTTAAGATCAACGGATGTGTTATTAACTTGGAATTTGGTGAACACTAATCGAACTGATAAGTTATGAGTTGTTGAATCTTGATAAATTTTTGTTAAAAATTTAATTTTTTCAGTTACCCTAAAAATTATCAAAAGTATGAAAATAAAAAAATAATTTTAACGAAATGGAGAGTTATTTTGACTCTAATAAATCCAATTTTATTATTATTTATTAATTAATTTGTAAATAATTAATAGTATTTGAAATGAATGATATGATAGTAAACATAATATTTGTTTGATTTACTACTAATTTGATTAACTGTTTGAATGTATAATTTGATGTCAACTAATTTCATATAAATAGAGAAATGTTTGATAGAAATCAAATGACAATTTCAATAAAATGTAAACTATTTGTGATAAGAAAATGAAAGTATGGCTTCAATTTTGAAAGTGAGTAATAGTTTTGGCATTCATTCCTTTTTCTCGTCATCTCTTCTGAGTCTCATCCGAGAAGGGCTCTACAAAACAGATGCTCAACACTCAGAATAAGATTTTTATAAGTGTTGTGAGTCTATTGCATAACAAACTCGTGAAACGAATCGACGCTAAAACTAAAGAGATATCACTTCGAATCAATTGTCCGATTATTTGCTTTATATGATAAGTGATGCCTCCCTTCCAGAAACCAAATTTGGTCACACTTAGGAGGCCTGACCAGTCCCAGGCCTGGGGGTTTAGACTTGCTGGAGGGCTAAATCAAGGACAGCCTTTCCATGTTCAAAAAGTAAGTTTACCTCTACTCTTGTTTTATTACTTTTAATTACAGATAATATTTTGTTTAATTGAAATGAAATTTAAATATTTTTTTTGTTTAGTATTAATATATTAAATAAATTAAATTAAAAGTATTAGAAATACTGTTTTTCTAAGAAATATTAGAATTAAATCTAATTAATTATATTTAAAGCATTCGTTGAAATGAAAAGCATTTGAAGTCTTTTTGAATTTCCTGTGACTTATAATTGATATACAATTTGAAGAAATTTCTGTTTAAACTTCTATCTTATGTTTTCCTTATAAAAGAGATTTCTTTTGAACTAAAGAATTCTATATTTTGATGAGTGAGTGGAGAGAGGGAGAGAGGGAGAGAGGGAGAGAGAGAGAGTCCTAAAAAATTCTATTTAATTCTATTTAAAGCTCAACTGCTGTCAGATCTGTTATAAGCGTTACTTTTATATGGAATGCATTGAATAGCGTATAAAAATTTTGTCATATTATTGCAACAAGGTTAAACCATATGACTTTGCATATACTTTAGGTCATTCCTGATAGTATTGCACACAGAAGTGGTCTGCAAGAGGGGGACCTTTTGGTTCGAATCGGAAACATCACATTAAAGGGTTTAACACATGAAGAGGTTCAAGAAATCATATTAAGATGTATGAACACTATTGACCTCTTTGTTATCAGGTATTTTAATCACAACCATTTTCTGACCTATTTTTCAATGAAAATTAGTTCAATAACGAAGAATATTCTTCTCATTTATTTTTCTATTCTATTCATAGAATATATTTGTTTTTGAAAAACTTTTCATAACAAATACTCCAGAATTTTCTTTAGGAATAAAGTTTTAAAAAGTAGTAAAAAAGTCCGAATCGGAGCCAAAATAATATGAAATCATTTGCTAAATAGTTGTCATTTAAGAATGTCTTCACAATTGCTTTTATTTGCAAAGGATTTCAAATGAAGTTATTGTTCAACAATTCATTAATGTTTGACAAACAAATAAATTCTGTCAAACGTTTAAATGAAGTCAAATCTTAGCAATGATTGCATTTTTTCAATATAGTATAGAATAGAAATTCTCGAATAGAAATTTATATCACTTTTCAGTTATTTTTTATTTGATTTGCGATAAACAAATATAAACAAATGTTTCCTAAATATAGGTTTTTAAATGTAATTAAAGAATTCAAAAATTGTAAAAATTAATTAATGGGGACTTTTGAAGAAAGAAAGCATTTTTTGACAAAACAACTAAGTTTTCAAAATCAATTCAAAACATTTTGTGCTAGATTCTCTGCTCAAAATTTAAATTTAATTGTGTCAAACACTTGAGTGACAAGAATTTTACACAAATCTTATTTATTTTACTTTAAGATAACTTTTATTATTATAAAACAATTTTAAAAATAGATTTTGGGAATCGACTCTAAATAATAGAACTAAATGAACTTGTTCAATTTTTATTATTTTAAACAAATCTTATATTGCAAACAGTATTAAAGAATTTAAAGTTTTATTGGATGTAATCCTTATTCATAAACATTTGACATTTACAAAGAATAAATCAATTTCGTAATTCATCTCATTTTGTTGTCTTTTGATTTCATTGAAAATCATTTTTAGACTCCACTCCACTCCCACTCACTTTTTGAAGTATAGTTTGAAATTCTTTACATCTTTTAATGTCTCACACTTTTAATCAGTTTTAATCGATTTCAATGAAGTATTTAGTATTCAAACAAAACAAAATTCAATCTGAGATTTGAGGTCAAATTCTTGGTTTAAGATATTTTTTGATCAGACAAACGATAATATAGTTCGCAATAAATAGAAAATAATGTCAGCGAATGAATGGATAAATATATTTATTTAACTCTTGAAATGAGTTCAATCTTTTGGATTCGATTTGCGATTCAGAGGAATACTAACTCTTTAATAACAAAATAATTAACTCATTTCCAAAAATACTAATAAATAGTAAGGATTATAACCATTTTATGATAAAAAGTTATCATAAATTTATATGAATCAAAAAAATCATATTTAAGCTAATCATTGATTTTATTGATTTCTAGTAAGAGATTATCGTTTGAGAATCAAAAAAAACTTCAACTAATAATTTAAATAAAAGTTTAAAGATTTAATTTTTAAAAATTAAATGATATCGAAATGAAGACATTTTTTAAGAATTAAAACTATTCTTTAATAAGAAATTCGTAGAAAAGTTTTATTTCGGGACTTTGAATAACGAATGAATTTTTAAAACAAATGACTAATAATTTCTTAATATAAACTTCGAGTTAAATTAAAAATAAGAATTTATTTCTATTATAAATAGACCCCTTTTAGAATATATTGTTAAATTCATTTCAAATTTATCAAGATTAAATTTTAATTTTTGGGTAATATTTAAAAAGTTTAATTTTCATGTTTTCTATTAAATAATGATTAAAGTTATTAAAATGTGATTTCAATGATTGAAATCAATAAACTCAATATAAGTTATCCTAGGTTGCTTTCTTCCCTATTTTAATCTCTTTTGACTAAAATTTTATTGAACCAAAATCTAATTGAAATATTTTATTGCATACCATGATTGTAGCAGGGTATTGTCTCAAAACAAATAAAGAAAGTTTGTTTGACTCGACATCACATTCAGGAAATAATAATCAATTAATTGTTTGACAAAATATTTTTTTAATTTCATAAATTCATTTCAATTATATCATAGAAATCCAGAGTCAGGAACTTCTGAAAATGAGATAACAAATGAAAATATAGTTAATAAAGAATACAATCCTTACCCAATAAATACTGGACACAAATCTTTGACTGAACACGTTTTAAGCCGAATGTTAGAAAAGGATATTTATTGTGAAGTTATGGATTATAACAGTCCTCCAATCGGTTCTCCACCACAAGAATATTACGTAAAAGAAAGAAACAGTAAGTCTTATGATTGCATTTCATATAATTTTAATCTAAAATTATATGAAAAGTGTATGAATACAATGCATATTCTCCGACGCCATCAAAGAGTCCAAAGAGTCCACAGTCTCCAATTCAAAAGCCTCCGACTGGAGGTCAACCATTTTCTCCGGTAGTTTCGCCAACGAATATCAGCTATCATTTGCCAGAAGAACAGCAGTGGCTCTCATCACAACAACAAAAGGATACGCGAGTGTTTGGGGTAGGTCCAAGAGCCAGATCTTCGAGTCCGTCTCCGAGTGGAGCACATCCTCAAAATGATAAACATAAAGACGATAGAATTTTTGGAGTCAAACCTAGAGGTCAGTCTCCTTTAATGAATGGTTCGCGACCGACAACAGCCACTATGTCTTCAGCCACTCCGAGTCCAATACAAGAAAATGATGAGACAAAAGTTAAGATCATTTCGTCTCCGACTCTCATAAGAGATAATCAACAAAATTCTACTGAAGTTAAATCATTGGATACTAAGAAACAATTTTTCGGACAAAACAAAAAAACAGAAAATGTGAGCAAAACTGGTGTCGATCGACCAGAAATGGGTCGACCCCTCAATGATAGACGAATTTTTGCTCACAATTGGAGACAAAAAATGGGCGGTTCTCTCGATAGTCAGCCTCATTGGAAGGAATCTTTGCCTCAGATGAAGAACATTAGACCAGATGTCAATCAACTGTTGCCGTCTCACACGAAAAGACAACAAACTTATATCGTTCAGACGCCTCCAACGGAGAGAAACCCCCGCCCGCCCCCAACCGGTACTCTTAGGAGAAGAATTCAACCGGTTTGGCCCCCGCGTGACTATAGTGGACGTCATGTACCAAAAGTTGGATTCGATAGGGGAGGTCTGCTTTCAATTACATTAATTTATTTTCTAATTTTTTCTAATTTACTTTAGAATCACCAAGCAGAAAATATGAATGGCCTCCTTCTCGAGAGGGTTCAGTTGATCGCGAATATCAGGAAAATGGAACGATGTCTCCAAGAATGAGATATTCAACTCCACCTCCCGGTGCCGTTTGGAATAGGGCTGATTCCGACTCTCCCGGAGGACAGAGATGTTATACCCCGACGCGACGCGTGAAGAATTCGAATTGGCCGCCACCAAGTTCATTTTGAATTGCTTTTATTCTAATTTCACTGAATTATTTCCCCAAATTTATAGGTAACGCCACCCCCGCCGGTCGCTCTGGATATAAACCTGATTTTGCTCAGTCATTACCCGGTTCTCGAAGAGGATCTCAAGCATTGGATACTTCAGATTTTTATGTATATACAATCAATAATCGAATTCCTCATTCATATAGAGCTCCGCCAAACACTCAGTATTTTGATCAGAGCTATCACTACGACACCGATTGAAACAATTTATCTAAAAATAATTTAAAGATTTTGAAAATTAAATCAAATTTTATTAAATGAATGGTTTTAAAGAATGAATTTCTATCACTTTATTGTTAAAACATTTAAAATATGATTTATGTCTTATATTTGAGACTCTATTAAACTATTAAACTCCTATCAACTAATGAGTAATAAAAATATTATGTATTTTAGCGTTAAAACAACAAATTTAAAACTAATATTAAAGTTTTGATTAAAACAACTCTTAACACAATTTTGTTTTATTTTATTTGATTTTGTTTTGTTTCCAAACAATTTTTTTGTCGATTTTTCTGATTTATTTGTTAATAAAGTTATTAAAATATTAAATAACTTTTTCTAAAATTCAGTCGATTTTTTGTTTTATTGTGAAAATATGATAACAAATAATTTGAAACTCTTATAAAATATGTATTTATTAAATTAGAGTTAATTTAACTTAAATATTGATTCTTTGAAATTTCAAAATTTTATAAATTATTCCAATTTATAATTAAATGATTATATCTTTCAAAAGATCGCAAATGATTTTTCAATTAATAAGAGTTTAACTGAAAAAATAAATAAAATTTAGAATTGATTTTAAAGATAGGAAAAAAGATAATGAGCATGGCAAAGCATCTACTTAACTTATTCTAAAAAATCGCTTTACTTATTGTTGATATTATTAGTCAAATGAAACCTAAACTCTAGTCTGAGTTGAAAGGAAGGGCTTTATTTTATTATGATTTTAAAAATGGTATTTGAATAGAAACACCTTTTATGTCACTATTATTAAACCCGAATCACTATTTTATGAAAATGTTTTTTTAAAAGAACTATATTTTGCTTTTTGTGATCATAAAAAGCAAATTATATAAATAATAGTAAACATTAGAGAACTGATAATTTATAAATTTTATTTGGGATTTGGTCTAAACATAATTCATTTAACTATAAATTCAGTGAACCGGAGGAACATTTCTAAAAAGTTTTGTTTTTATTCAAAAGTGTTATTAACTTTTATTTTATTTTCTCTTCAAATAATGTTTAACAAACGTTTCAAAGTTTCAAATAGTTTTTTTGTTGTAATCATTTGGCGAAATGCCTTCACTTATGCGATGCTCTGCGAGAAAATACATTAAATCTTATGTCTTAAGCAAAAGCAAAATTACTGCTTATTCTGTGAAAAATAATTTTAGTAAAAGTGTTCCGATTAGTTCTGATTAGTTTTCTAAACCTCATTAATTCATTATTAAAGAGCCTTTTCTTATAGAATTAAAGAATTAAATAATTTAAATGAAATATGAATTTTAAACGAGAAATGAGTGCCAAACAAATTAACGTAAAGTTTGATAACTTTTATATTTAGTTTTGATTTCTTATATTTTTTTTCACTGAATTTTATTAATAAAATTTTAGACAAAGAGTGAAATGAGTTCTTAATTCAATAATTAAAGGCAAGGATTAACACAATTCGTAAATATTCTCTAAAGCTCTACTCTTGCAAATTCCAATTGTGTTTTCATTTCAAAACTTTACGTAATGAACATTTTGGTGACGTTCCTCTCAATGCATGCTCTAAAGGAAACATCTATTCCAGGCATCACATAAAGCATACAAATGTTAGTCTTTGCATCACTCCATACACACAATTTCTTCCTGAGCTGAGGCCCTCTTAGCTTTTCTCAAATGAATTGAGTTGATTGAAGTTTAGGGCCATTAGTTAATAATATTTTAGTCGTTTATTTGTGTAATTCGAGTAATTGATTCAATTATGGCGAGTGGACAACAAATCACCATTAAGTTAATGAGAGGTGACTCCACTTCCAGTTGGGGTTTCAGACTTCAGGGCGGAAAAGACTTTGCAATTCCGTTGTCTGTAGTAAAGGTATGTTTGAATTCTGTGTTATTGTTTTCTTTTGTAAATAAAGTTTAAATTTGATTTTTAATTGAATTAATTCACTTAAATATAATTTTTTTAATTTAAATAAGACTTAACTAATGTTTTGTTAATTTTATAAATTTTTAACTCTTATTAGTTTTATAAGACTTTTATCTCAATATTTTTTAGTTATTTTCAATTATTTGAGAACAAATTGTTTTTCAAATTTTAGTCAACTTTTATTAGAAATTCAATTTTTATAGTTTGAGAACACCTGCGCTCTATTTGTTATTATATATCTATTTTATAGACAGACATCGGAGTAATAGTCCAAAAACAAGTTCATAACCTTTAGTCCTAAAATGCAATAAATCACAAAATGAAAACTAAAGAGTATGTAATCGACTATAAATGACTTTTAGTGGTAATGACTTCTCTTTAGACTAAAATTGAGACTTACATGTTAAACTAAATTTTGGACACTTTTTTATTTTATTCAAATATCATTTATTAGAATTTATAAAATTTTATATATTTTTAAAAAGTAGAGCATTAATACTATTTAATGACTAAATTTATACATAAATATTGATCATGCTTATATTTCCAAAATTTTATAAAATTCCTATAAAAACAATTCATTGAATTAAATTTCCATAAAATCATTTGGAAATAACAAAAACAGTTATATTTTCTATACTATTAGTAGACTTTAATGAAAGGCTTAATTTAACCGATTTTTAAATCGATTTATAACTATTTTTTTATTAGTTAATAGTTTATACAAATACCGGTATATCTTATTTTTATATTAAAACTTACAATAATGTATAAGTTTAATTATATTGACAAGTACATATTAGAACATTTATCATTTTAGAATCTAGGACCTAATATAAAATATATGTTTGAAGTAAGAAACTTTTAAATAAAATAAAATTGATTTGTTTGCAAAAATTGTTGTTTGGGGTGGAAGTCATGCCGAATGTTTGGCACATCTCTATTTGAATGTCACAATTCATAAATAGGTTTTGAAGTAAAAGTTTTTTAATTTAAATTTCACACAATATTTAAATTACTAATAAATGTTATAAGAATGTTAGCTATCATACAATACATATGCATTGAGCCTAGATTATTTACAGGATAAGTTTAGAGTAATAAATGTTGAGATTAATTAAATTTTTATTGTTATTTAAAACGAGAAAAAATACATAAAACTGAGTAAAATTCTTAAAATTTAGATTTTATTTGAAGCTATTTTTCAACATTAATTGCAAAACAAATAAATAAAAAGCAGTGGAAAGCGATGGCAGATATGTTTCCCAAATCCCATCGAATAAACCAATGAATTTAAATGAGTTCTGATTCAGATTTTCGTCACTCAATGCAAAGTCGGTGTTAAATGAAAATTGTGTTTTGTTTAGCAGATTTTGCAGAGCAAAGCACTACTAAAATTTAAAAGCCGTTACTATTGCTCTGCTATGAGTTGGCAAACAAAATATAATAATATCTGAAGCCATACCATCTTTGGCGTGCCTTCCATTACATTAAAGAATTTTCATTCTCTATATAATCAGCTCTTCCTTTAAGTCTCTTTTATTTTTTCATTGAATATCAGTTTCTGATATTCAATATATTTTTTTAAGAATCGGTCGTTAGTGCCCTCAAAATTCTTTGCGTTTAACAAATTGAAATTATTATTAGAATATATAATAATATATAAGAATATATAAGACTATTTGAAATACAATTCAAATACAATATTTGATAATTAATTATTAAAACATTTCAAAGAAAATAATGTTTTCAAATAATTATTATTTTGACGCTTAGGTTAATCCAAGTAGTTTGGCAGATGAGGCAGGTCTTCAAATTGGAGACATCATAATTAGAATCGGTGACACCGACGCTGAACTCTTGAGACACAAAGAAGCTCAGGAAGCAATAGTTAGGGCAGGAAATTATCTAACGATGACTATTCAAAGGTTAGGAATATTTAAACTATGGGTTATTCAAAATAATAATTTTAGGGGAGAAATGAGTACTTGGAAGCCCAATGTTACTCCGATTGGTGATATTAAGCCAGGACAAAATACATATACTCAGACTTCTTTGAAAAAGACACAACAGGTTTGCATTAATTCGTTGATTTAATATTAAAATAATTACTCGAAACTGAAGCCAACGAAACCGATTGGAAGCGGACATAACATGAATGCAAAGCCATTTATGAGTGGAAATATCCCGGCTTTAGTCCATAAGCAATATAATTCACCCGTCAATTTATATTCAGAAAAAAATATCGCTGAAACACTTGAGGCTCACACAGAAGTTTTGACTTCAGGTGCCAAAGGGTTAGTCCAAATGTTTATTTTCTATTCCTTTTCCAAACAAAATCTCAGTTATATGTCAATCCTTTAAAATATGAAGAATAAACTTCATGAGACCGGACGCCCCCATCAATAAGGAGTCTGCAGTTTATCAGATGGTTCGCGATGAAGAACTCAGGAAAGCTAAGGGTATGTCAGGACTAACATATCAGTCAATCATATGCTTCTGATTGAGTGACAAATATTATACAAATGAGTCATTAATTAATTGCTAACATTTTTTCCTTCACTAAAAAATTAAATAAAATGACTAAAATTAGACTCCGATTGAAATATCAAATAATTAATTCGAGTTAAAAGTGAGATCATT
>JAQIXI010002427.1:0-10353 GCA_034700165.1 Galumnidae sp. Gr-Ori-00277
GAGAGAGAGATGGAGGGAGGGAGAGAGAGAGAGAGAGATGGAGGGAGGGAGAGGGAGGGAGAGAGGGAGAGGGAGAGGGAGGGGGAGAGAGAGAGAGAGAGAGAGTATTCATTTTTGAGGTAAAGATTTTTATAATAAACCATTTTATATACGATAGAAATCAAATTTACTGTACAAACAGTTATTGAAAAATTTTGTCTTCAAAGAGAATGACTCTTCGGACAAGACTTGTGAATCACCATGGTAATGGTGATGGTGGTGGTGTCGGTGGTAGTGATGGGCTTAAAAATAAAAATTTCAAATAAAGATATTTCGGTTATTACTAACATTAATAAAGATTAAATAAATTCACCAGTGAATCATCACTTAATGAACTTGCTCATTGTAGCTAGGTTCATTTATTCTAAGGATGTAATCAACACAGAAATAAAGAAAAAGTCAATGAGTTATCTCTCAAAGGATCGAAAAGTGTGTTAATGAGGTTTTAAATATTTCGATATCATTAGCGATAATGAGGTTAAAATTAGATTTAAAATGAACTTGCTCAAATTAACTATTAATATTTTTTAGTCATATATTTTAAACTTTAGATTAAATATTAATTAAATGAGAATTTTGAAAATGTAATCAATTATTCAAAAAATTATTTGAATCCAATGTTTAGTTAAAATGAGTATAAATTAATCAAAAGTTTTAGTAAATGAATGCTCTTTCAAGTATTGTATTGTTTTTTAATAAATTCCTTTAAATATTTTAAAATTAAAATTCATTTTATTTTACATAAATTTTTGATAAGAATTTATTGGAATTTGTTTAAAATATAAAAACAAGATATCTAGGAAAAATTAGCTAGCAGCAAAATTTCACTTTTAATTCAATGCAAATTCAATTTTGCTTGGAATTGTTATTGATAAATTATTAACTAGTTAATTTACTTATTTATTTATATTGTTTATATTTATAATTTTAAACTGATCTTGATAATATCAATTAAATGGTGAATTATTACATTTAATTAAAATTTTTTGAATAAATTATGTAATAAAAACTAATTTAATTCATTTTAAAATCATCAAGCTAACTAATTTCTCTATCAAAATGAGATTTAATGTCTAGACAGAATACCCTTGCTCATTTTAAGATAAAACATTTTAGCCGGGAACCATTTTATTCAAAAACTTAACGTAAAGATCAGTATTGAGTTTAGAGATTTTTGGCGTCTTTTCCAATAAGTCATAACTTTTTTTCCTTTACTTCTCTTATAAGTTAGCAAACAATAGAAAAGATAGAGATCTGAGTAAAATAAATCGTTTGCAACAAATTTGTTGAATCAATAAATTTGGCAAAAAATGGCAAAAATATTATATTTTATGAAATATATATCGATATACAAAAGTTTAAGACTTTTCATTAAAAAAATGGCAAAAAGAATATGTTTTTGAGGCCAACAGTTATTACTAGAGGTCTGAAACTTATGGAAATAAAATTGAAAAAAAAAACATTTTAAAGTCAAAATGATTCGGAATCTTTTTCTTTCTTTTTTTAAATTGAAATATAAAAGCCAGATAAATATGAGCATGATCACTTTTATTTTTAATTTATTTCCAGTGTTTTATTGATCCTTATCTGAGGTTTAGATTTAATTAATTTTTTTTTGCGAAACTTTTTCTTTGAATTATAAAAGTATTGGATTTTGAAGTTAAGGGTAGAGTTAAGGGAAGAAACAAAATTTAATATCAGAATTGAATGAAAAATAAGATTTATCTCCACATAAATACAGGAAATCTAGAGATTGAGTGCTCCCATAGATATTCACTCTATCGGTATTGATCTCTAAGTTGGAGCACATATCACACCAAAAGCCGAGTGCCGTCGAGTGACCACTACTACAAGCACTGGAAGTAAATCAATGTTTAAGAATCAATTCGTGATGTCTTTCACTTAAGTCGTATAGCATTTGGAGGTTTCGTATTATATTTCAAGACTTTTACCGAATTTTGAATTTAAACTAAAAGCAATGCTTTTCTCATTTAATGAAAAAATGTGTTAAAAATTATATTTCAAACCTCGAATAAACACAATTCACAGGACCTGACATGAGATATGTCCTTGGTGATCCCTTTGTGACTCCTAACCCTATAGAAATCTATGGAAGAGAAGGAAAGACGTCTGAAACTAACCACAGATTTTGCTCTTAAAGAGGATATAAAAAAATATTAGACAACAAAAAAGGACTCAACGAAAGGAAGAGAGAGTAGGAATAGTTGCGATCATAACCACAAAGTAATGGTTTGTTAGGTCTGAGTGTCAGTGAAAAATACGGTCTATTCCCGAATATATTATGTGCTCAGACTTACACAGAATTGAGAGTCTGTTTTACTGAGAGTTGGAGCGAAAATAAGAGATGCAGTTCTGCTCTGATGTGTATCCGTTTGCATCGTCGCAGAGCACAACCGCATCGCCGACAATAACACAAGTTTTCATATCATCCACAGTCCAAACGCCGAACGACATGAATCTCAAAAAAATTAACAGTTTTTCCCCTTTGACTTCACTTTTTAGCGCCAAATAAAACGCCGGTCACCCAAACTATTGACTCCAAAAAACATCTCTTGTGAAAAGTCTGTCCCTTTTTCAACATACGAACAGTTGGTTTAATAAATCAAATATTGTGTGACTTATATTTTGCTGGAATATAACAAACTTGTAATTTGCGTGACATTCATGTATTCCTCCCCAAAAAATTGCTGCAATTTTTGTTGAACTGATGCTAACATTTGAATTGTAAATTCATTGAGAACTACATCAGAACAAGAAGTCATTCATCATTATATCCATAGATTTAGACCATAGAAGAAGAGGAAGAATAAAAAAAATTGTCTGAAGAATTCGGTGAATCACATTAGAGTTGTTAAGATGTGTCCAAAAATGTGCGCAAACTTTTTCATCATAATTATAATTCTCGTCGATATAATCATAAGCGCCAGTCGTTTAACGTCGGCCAAAGTCAAGAGTAAGGCAGTCATACCTTTCCTTTTTTATAAATAATTTGTTGGTCTGAATGATATCGTTTTATTTGAATTATTGATATTTTGGTCATTATTTTGGATTCAATATTTCAATTCAACCAAAAGATCAATCGATTGCTTGTTGTAAGCCATGAGTCGTCCAAATTATATTCGTATCGATAGATAGTGTATCCGATGGTGTGTTTATATGTATGGATCACTGGAAACATGTTTTATATTGTGCTGATTATTGGAATGTAAGAATTGAAACGTTTATCTGATGGCCATTCAATGATCAGACAAATGCATTGAATTCATGATTCACTCGGATTGGAGTGTATTTGATATTTGAGATCATTATTAAGTGAATGCCATTTGTTCTCTCTCTGGAGATATCAGTCTTCAGAGTCTATTTCCAGAGAATATCTCAAATTCGTTGAATAACATTCAATATATTTAGTAATCAATAATAGATTGACTTTAAATTAAAGTGAGAGACAGTTCTTTCAATTAATTAATTATTACTAAAGAATAGGAAAAAAGAGGTGTTCTTTTAAAACAAGAGCTCGGAATGAAGTGCTAAAAATGTTCACTTTATTAGTGAAGAGTAGGTGAAAGTGACAACTCATGAATATGTGGGGGAAAAGAGGTCTTACAGAGGCTGTCGTTTTGGGAATCTTTACGAATAAATAAATTTGATTACAGTTTTTCGACACTTTTAGTCGAAATCATATTAAATGAGAGGACAGACGAGACCTTAAGCTATAAAACCGATTCCTCGATTAGGCTGACATATATCACTTGTGTATTAGACTAACGTTGTGTAAGTCTATTATGACTTTTAGTGTATATATGAGAGTGAGAAGAGCCAAAACCAAACGAATAAAGGCATGGCCTCTAAGGCTGAGCTCAGAAAAAGACATTAAGTCTATGTTTTTTTATTAAAGGGAAGCAAATAATAACATATAGTGTTGGAAATGATGGAAATCATTGTGTTGTGAGTGATTCAGTGAAATCAAATTAGAGAAATTTAGGGCCTAAATGTGCTCAAGAACAATTATTGGACTCTAACCGCAACAAAATGACCATTGGCTCCACTTAAAGTCATTGGCATCTATTCTTTACTTTTATTGAATTTCTTATTTGAGTTAAAAACCACTGATTTTTTCTGTTAACTCAAATAATACATAACTTTAATAATATGAGTCGTGTTTTAACTTTTAAGACTCAGAATATATTCTTTGAGACTTTGCTTTAATACAATTTGATTGCCTAAAAGCTGACAAATTTGGAAACTTTTTTAGACATGATTTGAGATTTTAGACGCGTTTTTACTCGGATCTAAAGGAATGGAAATTTATATAAAAGAAATAAATAAAATCCTTTTAATGTAATTCTTTGAAAAGAGAAGTAAAAAAAATTAGGAATTTTTCTTAATATAAATTCGTATAATATTCAGTGCAATACATTTGATGTAAAACATGTAAATGTGATTATGAATTATTAATAAGATATTCGACTCAACTAACTATCAATAGTTGTATTGCATTGCATTGAAGCCCAGCTCTCGGTGTAAGACATAACAGACACAAACATATCAAACATTAGTCTTATTATTACTACAATTGAAGCCATTTATCAAATGCCGTCAAATAATTCACTGAATATTGGGTTGTATTTCATTTGAATTATTGCTATGAAAATAAGGTTAAAACTATTTAGCAATTTGTTATAATTACCCATGGTGAAAATTACATTTCTTCAGAAGAAATCGTTTAATACTATAAGAATAATAGTTATCAATATTTTAAATGATAGTCAGGCTCTCAGGAGAAATTGATCTTGTTTGTATCTTGCTTGTTTTATTACTTGATGGATTCTTGATATAATCATATATAAGAGATATAATCTTGTAAGCTTTTAAATTGATTCGAAATGGCTTTTATATGAGAGAGAATTTAGTATATATTTTGATTCCTTAGAGCTATTCTTGGCATCAAAATGAAATCAAGCAAGAATATATCTTAAAATTCTTCTGATATAAGTTATGTTTGTTCTCCTAATGGTATAGCAATAAACCATCTTGCTCTTCTTTCTATGTCGACAATACTTTTTTGCTTTTGATTTCATTCGTTTGAAAACAAACAGAAAAAAATGTTTTACTCTTTTTTTTTCATTTGAATGGTCTGTGGGTTGACTGAAATGGATTCACAACAACTCATTGTTTGTCTCATTTATACGGACTCTCAATGAATGGAAATTTTCTATTTTTGGTTCTTTTCTATTGATTGCCATAAATATTGGGATAATTTTATTTTATTTCCAAAACAAATGATATTTAATGTATGCCATTATCGGAGACTTTATGTCACTTTCAATCGAATAACTCATTAATTTTGATCAGATTTTAAACCATCGGATGTTTGACAAAATGATTAATAGTTTTCTTCATTCTTTACCCAATGATATCTCAAAATAACTATTGAATGCACTTAATATGTATTCAATAATTAATTTTTTGACTCAAAAATGCTTACATTAAGTAAATAAAGAGGAGAGAGAGAGAGAGAGAGAGAGAGAGAGAGAGAGAGAGAGAGAGAGAGAGAGAGAGAAATTCTAGAATAATTTTAGAATATATTAATGAGATATACTTGCAAGATAATAATATTTACAGTTAGATAAGACATTTGGGAGTAAAATATAAATTTGATTAATAAAGAAATTTGTTTTGCATGGATTGAATTTGTGATGGTTTGACGCAAGACCTAAAAAAATGGGAGACATTTATGGTTTATTTCATATTTTGTGTGAATAAAGAGTTTGAGTGAATCCAATTATTTAATAAAAGTTGAGATAAATTATTACAAATATTTACCCGAATATAATAGTGTTTCGAACTTATCTATCGTTAACTCGATTAGAAAAATCAACTGAAATAAGGGTAGAGTTAAGACCAATGTTTCTCTCATTTATTATTCATAAGAAATAAATTTCATATCATTTTTTTCTCTCACTTTTCGGATAAATTTATTTCTTACTCCGAATTCAATCTATTTTTAGTTCAGTGTTTGGACTCAACACTAATTGAGGATCAAATCATTTCATACGTTTGAGAAAACATAAGAGTTTGTGTCGTCACAAATATCTTTTGATAAAAGTTTTGCCGAAAGAATTACGAATTGAATTCTTTATCCCATTTTCTTCATTAATGGGCGGAAGACATTTTTTGATGGTATAGTCCTTTCCATTGGTATTGCATTCATATAACGAAATTAGATTTTTATTCGAGACTTAGATTTTGATTTTCCGTTAAAAAAGTGAAAATTTTCAATCATTTGTCAAAAGTTAGAAATTAGTTTTTTTTCGAGAGTTTTCCTATTATTGGCTGCTTTTGAAGGGAAACCCACAAAACAAAAGCCATTTCACGGCTATGTTGTGAAGAATGTCTCGAAAACGACACTTGTTTTTGACGTTTTATGAAAAGTAAAGGAGTTTTAGATGAGAATTACAATAGAAGTATGGATTAGTTGTCTAAAAGGGATGACCAAGGGAGTGTGGACTGTGTCTCACTCATTTGTGTTTACTTATTTATTATAGAAATTGAAATTATAATTACTTTTATTGTTTCAAAAGAAATTCTGCAAGCTATTATTCATTCTTTTGTGGCAACAAAATTATCCCTGTTCTTGAGTGAATATACAAATATACCAGGAATAAATAAAGATAAGAATTATTCAAATTCTGTGCCATTTATTATGTAAGAAGTTATTTGTGACACTTCATTGAATGGGAATTCTGCCCATATATTGGCCATCAGTAGTATTGGAGTGACGTTCCTTTGCAACGATTCTGTGCTATTCGGAGATTAATTTCCGACAAAAAAGTCTAAGAAAAGGACCGAAAATTGTATTTTTGTTAATAAGAAGTGAGTTTTGCTTTCATTTTCTCATTGCTTTGGATAACATATGTGTGACTCCAGAGAAGAGGTCAGACCCGCTGATAGGCATTGAGTTCTCATTCCTTCTTGAAGTTTGTTTATGTAAAACTTGATTGACTTTTATCAGACCTGAACTGTAATATCGATTGTATGAATTCTCAGACACTGAAAGTGAAATGACTGGGGATGGGATCACACACTGAATGATGGCATTGGCTTTGAAGAGATTGCAATTATTTAATGCATTAAATTAGAGAAACTCTTCTATTCTAATATAAGCCCTCGAATGCATTTTCAGATGTCTTTTCAATGATTTTTAAGATTTCTTTAAATACAAAATACTTGTGAAGAGTTGTGAAGACTTTTGGCAGAACTGAAGCTGAAAATAATAAACGATTTTCATTTTAAAAGGCTTTGATTAATACTTTCAAATATTTGTAGAAAATTTTTCTTTTTTTTTCTCCTCCGATAAAACTGTTTTGTTCGGAGCAGTCATTCACTCATTCATATCATTCATGAAAAGCATAAAATTATGAATTTTAACGATTTTTACGCTTTTAGTGCCTAATATTGCTTTACGTTATAATCAAAACATAAATTCCTTATCTATAAATTCAGTACAATTTTTTGCCCTTTTCTTCACCAGAAAACTATTGATCTGTTTTTGTGTTGGAATAGATGTCTAGTGAATGACATAATTGAGATAATTCGCTGATTCTGTGCCCAAAAGAGGCGCTAATTATTTAATGTTTATAATTAGAAATTCTTGTCTTTCCTTTATTTGAATGTCAATTAAGAACAAAAGACAAACTATTTTATGATATCTTTTCTCAAATGTCTGTTAAAAATAGAGCTTTTGTTAAACAATTCTTAGTTTAGGAACTGATTTGAATTCTTGATGTCTGTTTGTCCTCGACTTTTGCTACTGAATAACAAATTGATTAGTCGTTAAGTCGTTTAAACTGAAACTCATTTGTATTGGTTTTTATTGCAGAAGTTGTATATAAACAGACATTTGATTGAGACTAATATTGATTGCAGTGTCCATTCCACTGACCTTAAGCTCATTGGATGAGCTGACCTCAGCTTTAGTTTTCCAGATTAGACTGTCTTTTAGTTTTATATATATAAATGACTTCATATTTATCATTCAATTGAACGCTTTTTCAGTCATTTCTCTGAGAAATTATTGCAAATATTATTAATAAATATTAATTATTAATAAACTCATTAAGTCTTAGTCTTTGAATAATGCATTTAATGGCAATTAATAGGTTTTTTGTATATTCAATGAATACTAAATGATATTCAATTCATTTAACAATTTTCCTGTTTTTGATTAATTACTTTGAAATATATATAAAAACTTGATTTGAATATCGTTTATATGTAAGCATAGGTTAAAAGTCAACTGAAAATCGATTACTTCTAACAAATTCTTAAATAAAACTCCGTTTTATATGGAAATGCCTTTTGTGTATGTATTTTGGTTAGCTTCAATTGAGCATGATAGAATCTGATAAGCCTGATAGTTTTTCCTTTTATTAGTTCATCCATTAAATATTTTTTTTATTTGTTGGAAAAATTCCTAGATTAAATTCCTAGTGAACTCAAATTTATGGCTCATTATTCATAAGAAATATACTCTAATTATTCAAAAAAAAAGTTTGAATTATTTATAAATTACATATAATATGAATATTATACTAATGAGGAAATTGAGCTTGTTAATTTAAAGGCATTGGGTATTTATAAGAAAATCGAGCAAGCTAATTGAATCGTATGCTATTCGTTGAAGTCAGTGCTAATGTCAGAAACATTGTATTCCTATTCCTATCGTTTTACTGATTCGGGAATAAAAGAAAAAGAATACAATTCTGTCTTTTTTGGAGAACAAAAGGCGAACAATAAAAGGCAACAGTCCTTTAGTTAAGAAAGAGAAAGGGAGACAGGACTCAGAGATAGGGGATTGTTCTGAATTGGTGTTCCCACCCCTTTCAAACATCGTCAATGAGCTTATAAATCAAATACTAGTCGTTTCCTTGTGCTGACCACAACTTTTTTCATTCATTACACGACTATATCTTTTTTGGCCGCAATTCTAAGCATTAAACTGTTCTTTCGATCCAAATATGAGCCGCCCTTTAGTTATACTATTCATTAGATTTATATTCAAAGACCCAAAAACACTATCATTTGGTTTAGAGGTTTGAACTTACTTTCTATGAGTGAATGACTTCGTTATCCCTTTGAAGGCAATTCTTATTCTTTGCAAAAGACTTCGTTTTTCTGGACATAAACTTTGCCTTTAATTGTCTTATTCTCGAGCGTCTCATCAAATATATTATTTCAGATAAAAGAACCTTGTTTATATCACAACCACTATATTTTTCAAACGCTACTCAGCACAGGAGGGCTGACCCAAACATCATAAAAATTGTACTGTCATAAATAAATAGATAAACCGTTTAATTATTCTGTATGTTTCATAGAAAAATGAGCAAAGAAAATTAGATTTTTCATTTAATTTTCTGTATATTTGTTTCTATATTTTATTAAATTTTATTAAAATAAGTTTTGGTTATATACGAGCTGTTGGTTATCCCCTTAAAATGAAAACAATAATAATAAACGAAATTTGTTTCGTATGTTTTATATTCAGAGTTCAAACAATTGAAAGTAATATTATTTTATTCAAAATAGTTTAGAAAAATAATATTTTCAAACAAATGAATACTAATATTAATTTGATTGAAATATGAATTGAATTTCTGCGAAGAATTTCTATTTCTATACAAATGTTAATATCGTTAGAAAAATATGAATTTTAAAATTCAAATTCTGACCAAATCTATAGACTCGACATAATTCTATTAAAATATTTTTCAGAATATTCTTTAAACCATGAGATTCACCTAAAATACATGTTTTATAAGTGAAGACAATTTGGAATTCCATTCTCGATGTGTCATAAATTTCATGCTTTAATGAACTCAATCGGAAGATATGCCACACAAATATCTAAACATAAAAACGATGCCATTTTCATACCTTTACATATTATTCTTGGGATCCTTTTAAGCAAAAAACCGCATTTCGCACGAAATGTGAGACTTTGATGGAATGTCTACTCAGAAGACCTTTTCTGTAATCCAAACGCTTATCGATTATTTGTGAAAACATTTTTCGGGGATAATTGAAGAATATTTGATGTAAAATAAATTCGTATAACAACTGAATAATCATTGATTTGTGTTGAATCACAATTAGGATAAATGATAGCAATGGCATAGAAATGGCACTGAGAGTGGGAGTGAGTGAGTGAGTGAGTGAGTGTGTGTGTGTGTGTGTGTGTGTGTGTGTGTGTGTGTGTGTGTGAGAGAGTGAGTGAGTGAGAGAGAGAGAGAG
>JAQIXI010002428.1:0-10351 GCA_034700165.1 Galumnidae sp. Gr-Ori-00277
ATATTAACGGGGAGGACAGGGAGGTTCATTTTCATTCAGATATTATCAAGATATTTATTCAGATATTAACGGGTGGTTTTTTGCTAGTAACGGAAGAATAATTGTCTGAATTTTAACCGGTAACATATAGCCTTATGCTAGTAATGGAGGGCCCTGTTCGTGTACACGCATATAATAGAACACGCATACACTAGATCTAGTGTACACTAGACCAGACGTACCTGTACACAAATACGCGAGTACACTTATATGCACGCACACTAATCCGCGCGTACACCAATACGCGCGTACACTAATCTTTGCGTACACTAAACCGCGCGTACACCAATACGCGCGTACACAAATACGCGCGTACACAAATACGCGCGTACACAAATACGCGCGTACACAAATACGCGCGTACACCAATAAGCGCGTACACTATTCCACGCGTACACCAGTCCGCGCGTACACTTATTAATTCGTTTTATAATCCCCTTTATATTAATAAACCCATATACTTATCGACCTATATTTTAAGAAATAAATTTAGAATTTTTTAAAACCAATCTGAGCATCTTATTAAAAATGATCGTAAATGTAGTGATTATGGCTTTGGCTTCAAACCTTGTTTTTAATTCAATTGTTATATGTTTGTTATTTATTATCAATAATTTATATTTTATATTTATATAAAATTATTACATTATAAAATTTATATTCTATACAAAACTATTTTATTTAAACTACTAACTTTTAAATAAACTAGATATCATATCATTCCCATTAAAATTAGTTTGAAGTTATATAATATATTTTATAATTATTAAAAGTTAGAATTACAGTCTTTAAATTATATTTATTAAATTTATCTTGTTTCACTTAGATAAATCTGTAATTATAATATATTGACAAAAAGAATTTATTTAATAAATTTTGAATTTTAAAATATTTTATAAAATTATGAACGTTGTGATAATCCGCCAATTCGATACTCTTAGATTTTTTTACATAATATTGAAAATATTTATTTTAACTATTACAGTCTTTGATCTTTTTATCTAAATTTATAAAAATAATTATTCAATTTGTATTATAAATTTGATAATTTTTAAGCATTATTTCTAGAAACAATAATACGGTTTTATTAATAACACATTCTTTATTACAATCTAAATGATGTTGAATTATTTTAATATTTTGACTTGCTCAGGTCTGAGTGATAAATATGTTTATTGTTTAATTAAATAGTTTAAATTTTTATTAAAATTATTACCAAGTAATAAAATTGTATAAAAATATCTTAAAAGTTAAAATGGTAATATATAGAAACAGACAGGGATGGGCAAGGTCCGTGACCCTAGGGGGGGGTATGCCAAAATTTTCGGTCAGGGGGGGGGTCTAGGGGGGCACTTTTCCAAAATTTCCTAAAATGGCTATAAATAGCTTCCTATGGGGTTTTATAGGCGTTTTTCTTTATAAATACATTAAAAACAATCATATTTAACGTATTTTAAATGAATTGAAGCAAAAAACTAAGAATTATCGACAAAAAATCAATTTTTACAATTTTTTCGCAAACTGTAAGTGATTTGAATATCAATGTAAACCAATTTTTTCGTCTAAAAACTGCAATTTATAGCCTTTATATGCATTTCTATTATATTATCTCTTGTTTTACTTATTATTTGCAGTTCTTTTTTGATTTTTTTGTCGAAATTTTTCGTTTTTTCGCTAATTTTTCCTCGATTTTCTCGAGGGGGGGTATTCTGCTCTTTTCCTGGGGGGGGGGGTATGCTCCGACAAATTTTCCTAGGGGGAGGGGTGCCCCCCTGGACTCCCCCCTTGCCCATCCCTGAGAAACAGATAAAAATTCCCAAAACACTTCAATTTTGAAGTTTTTGTAAAAATTCTAAAATTATTTAAAATTAAAAAAGCAGTTCTTATAAAAAAAATTAATAAATTACCTTTGATTAAACAAAAAATTTATATAGGATAAGTTTAGCAAAAAGGTAAACCTCTTTGCCTGCACTACCGTATCGAAATGATCTTGGTCTTTTTAGAAAGTTTGGGTTGCATAGAATTGATTGGTAAAATTTTTATCGGTGTATGAATACCTGTTCCCATGAAATTTGACTTGATAAAATTAAGATTCAAAGCTTAAAAGAAAGATAACTATTGAACTAATTGGTCTGTACTAGCAACAAAGCTTTAAACTATAAATAATAGTAATTTATGTTTAAAAGTAGAGTTAAATAAATATTATTTCATAGACCTTTTTATCAAATTTCATTCATAGCAATAAATTTAAATTTCAAATATTCAAGTTCAATAATTAACTTTACTAGGTTAAAACTCTGCATAAAGTATTGATAAAATAATTCAATAGTTATCCTTCTTTTAAGCTTTAAATCTTAATTTTGTCAAGCCAAATTTGACGGGAATAGGTGATCATATGCCGATAAAAATGTAACCAAACAATTCTATGCATTCCAAGCTTTCTAAAGAGACCAAGATAATTGCAATACGGTAGTGCAGGCAAAGAGGTTTACCTTCTTAGTTCATCTATAAAATGAATTGGTTTAATAATATTTGCTTATAAGATTTATAAAGATACAAAATATATAGGATTATTTTAAAAGATTATTGAACTTGATAGTCTAATTTAAAAAGTTAACTACTCTTATTAACCAATGTAAAATCTTTTGAATTTGTTACTAAATTGAATCAAATTATGAAACATATTTACAGCTTATAATTAAATATTTAATTTATCGTTTTCCACAACAACTACAATGTAAGGTGTAGTATATAATTTCGTTTTACATTCAGGTTTCTTTCTCTATAGAGGCACATTTATATATCAGCAGAGGTGGCATGTATGTTTAAACAATTTGAAACATTTTGAAAAATTTAAGGTTTTTCCTCGATTCTTGTGTTATCTTTTGAGATAATCGAGAAATCCCAAAACACCTTTCGGCTTAAATTGCATGTAGTTTAAAATGAGACATAAATCAATTTTTAATCTTAATTATTTTTTGTGTTGTGAATATTGAACAATAATTTGCAATTATGTTAAAAATACTCAAGCTAAAGTAATTATTTTGTAAATTCATAAAGTTAGAGAAAAACTATAGTTGAAATTTGAAAATGAATGTGATCTAGCTTATGTGAGAGATTTTATAGCAATAAATCTATTAAAGGAGGTTTTCGGTCCCTGTGTATGTTTTTTAATAGAATGTTTATTGTTTAGATTTTTAAAAATTTACTCAATGATATAAAACGTATTACTTTTTAATGTTTACAATGCAATTTACAGAATAAGAGGATTTGCCAAGAGTAATTTTTGAAGTATTTTGATTATATTTTATGGTTATCTAAAGTAAAAATTACAGTTTTTAAATTTTCTTTGTAATCGCTTTATATGAAAAAGTTTTTTAAAAATATATTTAATAAATTATTTTTTATTCACCTAGTAAAACTTGTAATTAAAAAATATGTTAATAGTATTAAATATATTGTTGTGGCCACGAATTATGGTTAAGAAATTTTTTTTTTGAGAACTTGTTCAATAAAATGTTAACACAAAAAAGAATTTTGTACTTTTAACCTTTCAATAATTATTTTTGAAGTTTTTTGATATATTTTAAAATTATTTAAAGTAAGAATTACAGTTCCTACACAACCCATTTAATAAATTCAATTGATTAAAGAAATTTGTTTAAAATTTTATGCTTAAATTTTTGAGAATTTTTCAGAAAACATTTATTATTATTTTTAACAAAGAATAAAAGGAAGAAATTCAAAATACAAAATTATCAAGAACATTTTCATGAACAAATATATGAACAATGATACCATTAAGTACCACAAAACTTTTTAGATTTGTTGGATATATTTTTAAATTATGTAAAGTGGAAATTACAGTTCTTAATAAATTCAATTTTTAAATAAAACAACTTTAAATGTTTTTATAATAAAAATTTTGTGCAACAAGTTAAGATGAAAATTTGAGCTTGTTTCTTTTGATTTTAAAAGGCCTATTAAAATTTATTTCATTAAATTAGCTAAAATATTTGTATTCAAATTTATAAAATTTTATAAACAAGTTCAAATAATCCTTTTTATTTTATTTTTTTTTTATTTTATTTTATTTTATTTTATTTTATTTATTAAATTAAAATTCACAAAATGTTAAATTCTTAAAAAATTCGATACGTAAAATAACTCTTACGTAAAATCTTATAAACAAATTTAATTATTCTAATAATAAACAGAAAGTAATATTTAAGCGTTTCTTTATTATCAGTCAACAATACGTTTTTAATAATAACTTAATTTAAAAATATAAATAAGTTATTCAGTTAATAGAATAAAATTTTTACTAAATGTATATTATTTATATTCAATAAATTAAGTTTCATATTGAAATTATAGCAAAGAAATGTGATTAAAAATATTTTAAAAGAAAAAAGGATGAAAAAATTATTTGGCACTTGACCCACTAAAAACTTTTGAAGTTTATAAATATATTTTATAATTATTTAAAGTTAGAATTACAGTTCTTGTTATTCTCGTTCAATAAAACAACTTTAAATATGCTTTTTGTTTCAACAAATTTAATTTAATGTTTTGGATATATTTTATAATTATTCAGAGTAAAATTTGCAGTTTTTATATATTTTTAAAATTTTTTTTGGGTTTACCTAGTTAAGCTTGTTTATTGAAAATTAAGTTATATTAAGATTAATTTTGGAATAATGTTTTCACATATAATTATAAATAATCTAGATTATTATATGAGACTAGTTAATACTATTGATTAATTAATGGAGGAAAATAAATTTTTGGATCACAATATAAATACAAGGTTTGAGGGCAAAGCTTATAATCACTACATTTATGACAAAAACTTTAGGATTAATTATATGTACAATGAATTTAGATTTAACTTAATATCAATTTTAAAAATAATTATTCCAAAATTTCTTTATTATTAATGAATGGATGAGTGGTTGAATAAAAAGGTTGGTGGTTGAATATTTTGGTAGTTATGGGTATGTAATAATGTTACTATGGCCAAATTCATAGTTCAAAGTGAGAAGCATATTGAAACATCTTGTTAGCCCTAAGAAATTTAAAATTTTAATTTTAGATTTAAAGTAATATTTTAATAGAAGATTTAATGCTAGGCAATTTGGTCTAGGTAACAACTTGATACTACTTGAAATAAAGTCGCTAGAGGGCAATAAGGTTGAAAAATATTTTACAATTTATTAACAATATATACATCGATTCCTACTAATTTGACCATGCTGATTACGAATATGAAAGTTAAAAAGATAAAAAGTATTCATTTTATCAAATTCCATGAGCCGTTCCGAAATGTTACCTGGTAAGACAATTAATAATTATTATTATTCTAAAGATTTTAAGATAATTAATTTGTAATTTAAAAGCTTTTAGTTATGAGAAACAATGAGAGAATTCACAAGGGCAAATTATATTTAAAAAATGATTAATGTCTTTTAATCCATTTAATTGAAATAAATTTATATTATTATATTTTTAAATATATTTGATAAAAATTATAGTTTTACTAAAATATTTCAAATTTTATTTAAAAAAATTGAAAAACAATGTTTTTGTTTATTAATTTTAAAAAAATTCAGCTAAAAATATTGAAAAATTAATTGATTTATTTGTTGTAGTGCAAAAAAAATTATTGAATAAATTTTGAATAATTTTTCTTCAATTTGATTACTAGATCAAATAAAACAAAGATAGAAATACATTTAAATTTATAAAATGAAGCACGAATCAGACAGGATACAACAGTAATTTAAAATTGTTAACAATGAATAAAATTAACTATAAGTTCTAACTAATCTACAATTAATAACACCAGTTTATTTTCAATTAAAATAAAAGGTTTTTAGTTGTTAATTGTAAATAAACATTAAACTTAATAGTATGAAATTTATACTATAAAGGAACAAATTACTAATCAAATACCAAGAAATATCAAGTAATAAGAAATCAAATTTTATATTTAATGATAAATTTTATATTAAAATTTAATAAAATACTAACAATAAATTTTAATTTTATAATTTTTAAATTTATTGAATAAAGAAAAGATTTATATATTGAAAGTTGACTTTTTGTCCAAAAATTAATATTATTTATATTAAAGTTAAAATGTTATGATTTATTTCTAATGTATTATTTTTTCACTACATTTACGAAGTGATATGTAGTATATGTATTTGTTTTTCAACCACACACCCCCCGCTTTTAGCTTGCAACGGACAATTGCAGAGATTAACGGGTAAACTATTGCCTTTTATTAGTAATGGAGGGACAGGTAGGTTTTTGGCTCTCTAGACACCATACTTTTTATTAGTAATAGAGGGGACAGGGAGGTCTTTTGTTAGTAACGAGAAAATATTAACATATACCCTTATGTTAATAATGGATGGACAGGGAGGTTTGTGGCTCTCTAGACACCATACTTTTTATTAGCAATGGGAGGGGACAGGGAGGCTATTTCTTTAAATTTTAACGTAAAATATTTACTCTCTTTACTAGTAATTAAGGAAAAGGGAGGTTTATATTCTTTTTTAGTACATTTATAATTATTTTTCTAGATAATGCTGTAAATGTAGTGGCTATAAGCTTTGCCCTCAAACATTGTTTATAATTAAATTATTAAATATAAAATTATATTTAGGATTTAAAAATTATCATTTATCAATTGGCAATAGCCATATTTGTTCAAAAAATTGTATTACTAAAAATTGAAAAAAATATTTTGTTAAAAAATCATAAAAGTTTTCGGAAAAATTCTTAGAGCATAAAATTTCAAACATAAACAAATCACTTTTAATCATAGCTTTAATCAAATAATTTTATTAAATGGGTTTTATAAGAACTGTAATTCTAACTTTAAATAAATTTAAAATATACCCAAAGACTTAAAATTATTATTGGGTTGCTGCTGTATTGGTAATTTTTCATCCTTTTTTTAAAAAAATATTTTAAATTTAACTTTAATTCAAACAATAATCATTATATTTAGTGCCCTGAACAAATGTGAAAAAATATTGTTAATCTTGACCAAGATCAAGAATTTTAAATAAGATTCACAATTTTTGTTTGATTGCAAACTGCGATATTATTTTGAATGTAGTTTTAAATACAGACAAAAAATTTTGTTTCGGCAGTCAACTGCTGCCTTCATCAGTGTGCACTTTCTGAATGAATCAGATCAATACAGAACTGAGTCTAGGACTTTCCAGAGCTAAGAAAGATATGGAACTAATTAGCAATAAGTGGTTTAAATTTTCAAATTTTGTTTATTGGTTTCATTTTACCTGTGGGATTGACTATTTTTCTGTGGGATTCCTATATCTTAGTTGTAAAATGAAACTAGTAAACAAAAGCGAATACAAAAAAATTTAAAAACTGTTATTTTTAATTTATATAACTATTAAATATAATCAAAATACTTAAAAAATAACTCTTGGAAAATCCTCCAATTCCGTAAATTGTATTGTAAACATTAATTTAATACGATTTATATCATTGAATAAAGAAGGATGGCAGCCCCTCTGCTTATAAATGGGTAAGCTGCCAACCAAGATTTTTTATACGCATTTGATAGAGGACTTCAAACCGAGCTCAATTATGTAAAAACATTTTTGATAACTTATATGATTCAGCCGCTAGAGGACGTCAAAGTCAGATATTAAAATTCAATATAGTATATGTTTTCGGATATAAATATATGTTTTCAGACTTAAATGCTTATGTTGATATGAATGCTGTTGTCCAAAATTTTCGATCATTAATAGTTTTTGAAATAAAACGATTTTTAAAATTCCAAAAATTTAAATTCAATTTTCAGACGTATTTTTTGTTTTTTCACGTAATTGATGAATTAAACTGCTATAGATTTTTGATAAAGTATAACAATTGATAAAAATAAAAAATTGAAAATTTGAAAACTTTTGAAGTGTTTTGATAGATTATACCAAAAAACACGTATATCTCAAAAAGTATTTGTTGCAAAAGATAAAGACTTTTTCTATTCGATACAGAATGCTTGATTTAGTGGGGTTACATATCTTATAGGTGAAAAATTCACACTTCAAAATTAATACTTTAATGCCCTCTAGCGGGTGAACCTTATGAAACTTTATAAATATTTTTACATTTTTGAGTTCAGCTCAATGTCCTCTATCGAATGCAAATGAAAAATTCTGGTTGGCAGCTTACCCCGAATTTGCCATCCTTCTTTTTAAAAATCTAAACAATAAAAATTCAATAATAAAACATATTAAAACTTCCTATTGTAAAACTCTAACAAACAAATTGTTAATTTTATTCATTAATTTTCCGAAATTAGAAAGCTAAAACTATAATTTAACACCAAGATCATTTAACTCGGTTAATAAGCAAAAGAGTAGTAAGTTATAGCGGGACCCTTATATACTACTCAAAAGAGCAGCCGTATTTTATATATTAAAGTTTTGAGCAGATAAAAACAGAGGAAGTTTATAAGAATGTGAACTAGCGGATACCTAAAATGTTTTGTGATTTTTTGATAAAAAACATTATGGGGAACAAAATTGTTAACAAGCAATTTTTAACAAATTTAATTTATGGCTACTAGATAGGAATTTATATTTTACTATATGATTATTATAATGCGAATTTCCACCAAATTGCATGTTATCTGGCGGTCTTACCTTAACTTTCATCAATGGCTAAGCAATAAATTTATTAATTTTAAAAAAAGTCTCTAGAAAATACATAAACTTCCCTGTCACCTGTGCTAATATCTAAAGAATGTGCCTCTATAGAGAAAAAAAATCTGAGTGTAAGACGAAATTATATACTACACCTTAATTTTTAGTTGTTGTGGAAAACGATAAATTAATTATTTAATTATAACCTGTAAATATGTTTTATAATTTGAAAATCAATTGTCTGACAGACATAACAGTCTACAGTTCCCACATTTTAAAATCCTTTTCTTTTGTCTTTGACCTCAAACCCAATAAATTTTTATTTTTGTTTTTTCATTCATTTCAATTCTTTCAATTTGTTGCTGGTACATCAAACTTCAGGCAACAAATTAAACAAAATTTATTAGATTTAAATAATTTATTTTAATTTGCTGCCAAGATCATTAAAATTGGTCAATAAATAATAGAGATATGGTAGTCTTACTTTAAAACTCTTTAGTTAGTTGGTCCAGATTTTCATATTATTTAAAGTAAAATTTTTTTTTTCAATATTTTTTAATTATTTTTTTTGGTTCACCTAGTTAAGCTTGTAATTGAAAATTATTTTATAATAAATATTAAGCGGTTAAATATTAAGTATTTATTTTATCTTTATAATTTTAAAAGTTTAAAATATTATAATTTATTATATTGTTCAATTTTATTGTTAATAAAATTGAATTTTCTTATCACCATATCTCAAAATATTTTTAAAATTTATTCAAATTTATCTTTTAAATGCGTTCAATGATTTTAAATAGAACCTTAAAAGGGAATTTTTCCCTTTAAGGGAATGAGAATTTTAGTAAAGTTACAAAGATTAAGATGCATAAAAAGGCATAAACTTTTCTAACTTTATAATATAATATTAAAGTTTTAGTATATTTTATAATTATTTAAACTAAAATTTACAGTACACTTAAATAAAAAAAACTTTGATCACTCTTTGAAAGAACAACTGAAAAATGCTTGAAGAATTGTTCCTATACCTTTTATGAGTTTACAACAATTAAAAAAGATGGATTTCAAAGTAAAAAATTGTCAAGAACATTTTAATAAAAATTTGAGGCTAATAAGCCTTTTGCCCAAATTTATTTTTTTAATGTTGTTAGGTATATTATTAAATTATTTGGTGATAGAATTACAGTTCTTAACAAATTCTTGTCAATGTAAAATTCCTTGAAATAAAAACTTGTCCGTGTAAAAATTATGTGTGGGTTGAGACCATTCTTACAGCAGTTGAGAGAAGGAATTTGAGACAAAAGTGTAAAGTTTCTACAATTTATTAATATATAAACAAATTTAAATATCCTATTTCATACTTAACTTTCCAAACAAATGGAAAATTTATGATTAACAAAGAAGGATGGCTGTTTCCTGATCAGCTTGCACCCGGAATTTTTTGTTGGCAATCGATAGAGGACATTGAGTTGAACTCAAATATATAAAAATATTTAGGAAATTTTATATGGTTCACCCGCTAGAGGGCGTCAAAGTTTGAAATTTTAGGTTTGAATTTACCTCTTATGAGATATGTAATCCCACTAAATCAAGCATTCTTACTCGAATAAAATAGGTCT
>JAQIXI010002429.1:0-10347 GCA_034700165.1 Galumnidae sp. Gr-Ori-00277
CTTTTTATTTAAAATAATAAACTTTAAAATGTCTAGAATTCGAGAAAAATTTCTATTTTGCTCTAGCTCGAAAAATGTGAAAAATAGGAGGGGGTCAGCTTTTTATTGCATTTTAGTACAACAATTTTTTGGCTCCGAGGGGGTACCCAAATACCCCCCTATACCCCCCTGTGAGCATCGCTGATATTAGTGTTATAAATTATAACTTATAACCACAATTGTATCATGATCATTTGTTTATGATTTATGTAAAATAAATTTATCAAAAATCACCATGATGTAAAATTAAATAAAGAGTTGACTCATTTGAATGTATTTTATTATTGGTTGCCATCAATTGATGCGAATATTTTGTTCAAAGATATTGAAAATTATTTACCAAAACTTCAGTCAATAAAATTCAGATTCAATGAAAATACAACTAATATTCTGAGCCGACTCTCAGATCTCAAAACTAAAGATTTATGGATTACTAAAAAGTTCGAAAAAATATGTAAACGAATCTAAACTTAAAGAGTTTTAGTATTATTTAGAATTTAGAAAACAATTTGAATTTGTATTCAATTAAAACATTTTATTGAAAATATTATATTTAATAATAAAAAAAATATGTTTATTATTAAAACTAACTTTAATTCTATATTTAATATTCAATTAATAATAAATTGTCTAAAAAATTTTGAATTCACTAAAAACTAAAATAAATTACTTTTAAATATTTCTTTCAATTTTTATTATTCATTAATTCAAATGAGAATAACTTTAAATAATTGAAAATTAATATAAATATATTTTCTTTTATTCCCAAAATTCAATTCAAATAAATTATTAAATATAAATGAAATTAACTATAAAAGGAATTACCTTGTTCATTATTATTTGAAATAACATCACTTAAATCATAAACAAAAAGAGTGGCCACAAATGTAATGAGAAAATATTTCCGACAAAAAAATATAAGTTAGTCTTAAACTAATAAATTACATTGAGTAAAGTGGCCAGGAACAATAGAATAGCGAAAATTTTGATCAAATTTTTCTTCTTTTTAAGAATTCCAAATATGGCCAAGGGTAGTGACACCACATTGATTATGAAAATTATGGCCGACAGTACCTAAGAATTAAATGGTTTATAAATTTAATTGAATTAAAAATATACTTACGTTTACTTCTGAAGTATTAAATTCTGTGACAGAAATACTCAACAAAAAAAGTTAAATAAAAGAAATAAAATAATAATAATTATTATTATTTGTATTAATTTGAAATAAATGCGAGTCAACTCGTTTTTCTCGTATCTCTTTATTGATTCTTTTGTTTCCAAATTTGAGTTTCCTTTCATATTATTATCAATTTTCTCATTCAATCGCTTCACAAAAAGGCGAAAGAGTTTCACCAATTGATTGGGTTTTAAGAAATCTTTTCTATCGATTCTTCTTTTGATTTGGATTTCATCGATATTTAAAAGTTTTGTTTTAAAAATAATTGAAATCATTTTAAGAAAGTCTTCATTGAATTTATCAAAAGACAACTTTTTGTTTCTGATGTCGACTCCAATCGATGGCAATAAATAACATTTGGTTTTAATTAAACCTTTGTTTAAATCAATATTAAACTTATCCATCAAATACTGTTCCCTCTCTTTTAAATCGATTAAATAATTCTTGTCTTTCGATTCTTTCTTCTGTTGGCAACCGATCACTAAATAAATGAGTTCTTCAAACGATTCTCTGCCAAAGTTTTTGTTAATAATTTCTTCAATTGTGTTATTAAAGTCTTTAAACTCATTCTATATAATTGAACATGGTTACAAATAAAAAATATTTAGATTATATTACCAAATTGTTTCCGTTCTTTAAATATATTAACGATGAAGATATGGTACAGAATAAGTCAGTGATATCATCAGATATTTTATTATTTGAAGAGTCATTCTGTGCGCCGAATACTTGAGTTGAATCCATAAGAAAAATGGCAGTCTTTTTATAACCATCTTTCAAGACATATGGTTTAGACCACATCCTAACCGATGTTCTCTTATTCTCTTCACTTTCAGACCACAAATTATCAAAAGTATGACAGCCTTCGGGCCAAACATCTCTGTTATGACTGTCCAAGAAGTTTGTCAAACAGTTGAGTATCACTTCTTTTTCAAATTGATTCGACTCTTTGATGGAAATGAGGGCAAAGTTTTGGCAGTCATTCACTTTCGACACAATTGATGTCAAGACTTCTTCATTGAGTTTATATTTGCCATTACTCTGGACTTCAATGATATTCACCACTCCTTCTCTCGACATAATGTTTTCATTTGGTTTCAAATTTTAAAGATTTAAAATAGAAATATTGAACTTATATTTTATGAGTCAAATAAGATATGAAAACTCTGAGTTTTTATATTTGAATCATGGTAAGTTTAAATAATGTGTAATCTGGTATACATGTGTCGTATGCAAAAGGACTCATAATTGAAATTTCTTTGTTAATAGTTTTAAAGAAAATTATGACTCATTTTGACGAATATATTGTTCTTATATTTAATCAAATAATTTGTTAAAAAACAATTTTAATTAATTCATAATTTATTATTTCATTGAAATAATGATCGGCTCTTAATTTGTTTCATTCATAAGTTATGAATCATAACATTCCCTTATTTTATTCTTTACTTCAATTATATTCTTTACATAAATAATAAATTAAAATGTGTTTATAAATATAATATTAATTTAATTAATTAATTATTTTTTATATTAAAAAATAAATTAATTTATGTATTGTATGATTTACTTTGCCATGATAGTTGTGTCAGGGACAATATACTGAATTTTGATATTATTTATTTGTTATTTGACCACAAACTTTGGAGGAGATTATTGGTTCTTTCCATGTATTAGTTTCATAAACACAATTTTATCATGGTCATTTGTTTATGATTAGTGTGTTTATGAATTATTTAAAATAGATTTGTCAAAAATAACCATGATGTAAAATTAAATTAAATTAAATTTATTAAGTTTTTATTAAAATTTTAAATCATTAATTTAGTCTCAAATAGAACTTAAATTCTGTTTCTTAAAATAATTTTAATCTTTTCAATGATTTAAAATACAGAAATGTTTATAAACTCACTTAAGATTTTGTATTAAATTTTTTATTTTATTTAAATGAAATAATTTTCTAATTAATAATAAGGTATACATAAAGTATGAATTTTATTGAGTTTTATTAATTAAAAAACGTACTGTTCTTACAAAAGACAAACAAAACTAATATGGCTTCCGATATGTGTTATGTTTACTCTTTTTATTTGATAATAAATAAACATTTGTTTTAAATTCATTACTTTAAGGAAATAAACACTTTTAAACACTTCTTCATAACTGAATTAATAGTAAGTTTTGTCCACTAATTATAATATTATAATTAAGTTTTTTAACAAAATAAAAGTGAAAATGTTTTGCATTTAATATCAATAACACAGAAATAAATAAAAAGTTTAGCCATTCCGTGAGGTATGTCTGTTAATGCCGTTTTTGAACAACGCATCCGCAAGTCTAGGTGTGAACAAAAAGAATGTTTGAATATGAAAACTGATGTGAAATTGTGTTCTCATAAGTATATGTAGACATTCTTTAGAGAAACACTAAACATGAAAAGAGTATTGTCTGAGGTTTCAAATAATAATATTTATTTTAACTGAAATTCAAATACAAATAAGAGTTAAGTAAAGTACAAATATTTTATTTAAAAGTTTATATAATAATAATTTTAGTTAAAAATTTAATTAATTATATATAAAATATATAATCCCATTTGAACTGTGCTGTTCGTGAATTTAAACTTATATTAAGTTTTAAAGTATGTTTTGATAAAATTATTTATATAAATTAGTCGCCAATGTTTATCACTATCTATAGGACGAACAGCACAGTTCAGTCATTGTTTTCTGTATAATAATACCTGTTTTTAAAATACACTAAAGGTTTGGACAGCATTTGTAACGAAAGACTTGTAATTATACTCAAAGCTTTTAAGAAACTCATATTCGTTATGATTTGAAGTTAATCTGAAAAAGAGGTTAAAAACTTTGGGAGAATTAGTATTCAATTCAATAGTTTGACATAACCTTTTCTTTAGCTGTCATTGAGGCCATTACTTGTCGTTTTCAATGACAATCGATCCTTATATAGATCACAGACTCCTTTGATAAACAACTTATTAATAGAGTTAAAAGTAAGATTACCTTTGAATCTCCATTAATTTGATTTATTAATAAAATGAGGGCGCCGTCCACTGTAACCACTGTCGTCAGGCGGTAAAGTCGCCATTTTTGAGCACATTGAACTGTGCTGTTCTGTGCGCATGTCATGTATCGCTTGTCAGACAATTTATTCTATTAAAAAAATTAAATTCAGAGGAGCGCACGTCTATACGTTATATATTTAGTGTTTGATTATTCCCTAAGAGGAAAGCATGTCTAGAAGTGACAAATGGAAAGTATGGGATAAATAGACAGTTCACACATTCTTTCTTTTTTTCTGTGAAATTCATAACAAAAAGTCATTTGTTTTGTGTTTTGAATTATATTTAACTTTAAATACAATTAATTTATTCATTAATTTTAATAGAAATGTTTTTAATTGAAATAAATTCTAAGGAAAGAGTCAACACTTCAGAAGTGGAGACAGAAATGGAGTCAAAAGTTGTGAAAAGTCGTGACTCTTATGATAACCGGATTTGTGACGACTTGTCTGAAGTGATTCTCCAGTATTTGTCACTCGAAGACAAACTAAGACTCGAATGTGTGTCACAACAGTTCCGGAGGACTGTCTTCGAGAAACACTATTCTCTTGAAATTATGCCAAAAATGCAAAAATTAAATCTGGAATCCATTGAAAAGTTTGTAAAAAAGTTCCCGAAATTGTGTGAAATCTATTTATTTGATAATAAGAGGAATAAATTGACGGCATTTAACCGATTATTAATTAAGACTTTCATTAAATACTCTAATAATTTGACTAAAATTGGATTAATTACTAATAAATACAAAGAATTATTGAATAAGAAATTCATCGATAAGTTTGGCTCAACTCTGGTTTCACTCAAAATTGCGAATAACTATAATTCGGGTAATATTTTGTGAAATTTCTGAAATTAATTTTGATTTAATTATTATATAAATTAATTAAAACCCCTTTTATAACAGATCTACAGATTATTCCTTATTTGAGTCAACTCTCAAAAATTGAAGAACTTATTGTTGAATATCCTTCAGATATAAGTAAAGTTAACTCCAGAGGTTTGAAGAGATTAGAGATTCAAAGACTAGACATCAAAAACATCGAAACAATAATACAATTGATTGAAGACAACAAAAATACTTTAAGACATTTAATAATAAAATCCTTTCAAATCTTTTTCTGTGAAATACTGTTTACTTCGATATCAAAACTCAAGAATTTAATTGATTTGAAGACAAATTCGTATTATTTATTTGATAAACAATTTAACACTTATTTAACACAAATAGCACTGAATTGCAGTCAATTGAAAAAACTTTATGTTTGTTATAAAATCGATTTAAATAATAGTTTTGAAGATCTGTTCTCATCTCTGAAGAGATTCAAAGCATTGAAACGATTGGACTTAAGTTTATTCATCAGATATTTTATGCGCAATAAAGTTAACCCCGAAAATGATTTGTCGACACTTTTAAGATGTGATAACTTTCAAGAGTTGACTCATTTGGAAGTACAGTATTATTGGTTGTCACCAATTGATGCAAATATTGTTTTCAAAGACATTGAAAAGTATTTACCAAAACTGCAGTCAATTATAATTTATGGAATAAAATTCAAATGCAATGAAAATACAACTGATATTCTGAGCCGACTCTCAGATCTCAAAACAATTGATTTAAGGATTACTAAAAAGTCGAAAAAATATGTAAACGAATCTAAACTTAAAGAGAAGTTCAAACGAATAGAAAGAATTGATATCAGAATTTTTTAATAAATAATTTGAATTTGTATTTAATTAAAACATTTTATTGAAAATATGTTTGTTATTAAAACTAACTTTAATTCTGTATTTAATATTCAATTAATAATTGTTTTAAAAAATTTTGAATTCAATAAATACTAAAATAAATCTAAAGCCAATGAGAGGACAGAATAAAATTTGAGGTAATTAATGTTGTGTTCGAAACATTTTATTCAAAAATATATCATGGATAAAAAGACACAATTTGCAAGAATGAAAACATTAAAATAGAGCAAATAGCTAAACAAATTGCTATTTTATAAATGATTATAATTTATACTTGGAAAAGTACTATACGTCTTTTGAAACCTGGGGTGGGCTATTGCAAGATAAAAAGAATCTATTTTATTCGATTCCTGAATAAATTAGAAGATTTTTGGTGTAATCCGTAGATCAAAATATTTAGATGGGGGCCAGAAAGGGTCAAAGTTGGACTTTTGGGGTACTTGTATCTAGAAAATTACAAATGATAACAAAATAATTTAGGTCCAGAAAATTACTATAATTCAGTTTTACTTAAAATAAAAAAGAACGATATTCTAATTCAATGTCATCATGGTAAATTTGAAAAAACCAGTTTTTAAAAAAATCTTGAACAATGATCCGGTGAATCAATTAATTATTTTTTACATAAAATTAAAGAGAATTTGATTTTTAGAACCTTGATTAGATAAATTGACATTAAAATGTAACTAATAGAGTACCCAAGTGTTAATTCATAATAGCATAACTACACATATAATTATTAACACTTGGGTACTCTATAAGTTACATTTTAGAACCCAAACATAAAAACCAAATTATCTCAAAAACAAAAGTGGAACCTTTTTTAGTTTTTTGATATATTTGAGTTTGATCTTAAAAGATTAATAATGAATTTAATTTATTAAAGTAAAACTTTTATTATCTTTACCTTAGGTCTCGAATTATTATTAGTCTAGGTGACGTTTCAAAATGAATATTAATAAAATAATTAAAATATTGAATTATATTAAAATTAAAAATTTTTGAAAAATATTTTTGACAAAACTTTTTTAACCCCCGAATGATATCATTCATTAACATTCAAATAGAAAACCCGGTCCACATTCCTAACAGTCCTCCAAAATTACAAACCAAAGAAAGGAAAGTTGTTTTCGGCAAATGTTTAATAGAGATATCAGCCATAGAATTGTGGGATATTTCGAAAATTGTGTATTTATTAATTGAATCGTAATCGTCATAATCCCATAAATCTCCTTTGATTGACCTATCTTCATTAATATGATAGGTCACATATTTAAACCTACAATCTTCTTGTTCACATTTATTTATGCACTTTAAGCAAGGTTCACATGATCCAACAAATCTATTAATACCATAACAATTATTTTTCTGAAAATATTTGTCTCTCATAAATGTTTGGATTAATAAACCCTCTCTTAGAGGGAATGGAGTATATGTTATGTTTGCTATTTTACATCTTTTATTCATCATTTCTCTAACGCACGACATAATACAGTCGGACCTCATATTAAAATTCGCGAACTTATAATCCAAATCATATTCAAAACAATTCGTGTCATAAGTTATGACTCATAACCTCTGCCCAGAAGTTCAGTTCGAATCTCATTATATTTTAATCGATAAGCATTTCCTGTTCTTAATTCTGTTACTAATCTTTGATGTAAATTTGGTAATTCATTTGGGGAATGAATTTAAATATAAATATTATGGAAATTCGGGATATTTTTGCCAAATCTATAATCAAATGATGTTTTGAGTCCTATTGTTATATATTTGGAGAATATTTTCATTCGTCGACAGTATTCAGTGAAACTAAAATATGAATAACATTTCCATAAATTGTATTCATATTCAGTTGTTTTTAAGCTTTCAATTATAGGACATTTCCTGTAAATAATTTTAGTCAATTCCTCAGACATTCTGTAATTTATTAAAAAAATTAAATAAAAATTTTATTTCAAATATTTTTACCTAAAAGTCTCATATTTTGTGAATATTTTAATTTTTATGCTATAATTTTGAAGGATATTTAAGGCAGGTATATTATCTAGTATAAATTTGGAATAATTATAATACGTTCAATTGGTGATTTTATTTAATGATAAGTTGTGTTTATTAACTAGGTTATTCCATTGATCATCATTTTGAATTTCACTTGGGTATGCAAGGTAATATGGTAGACATACTGTGAAACCTGGTGGGTTATTTTGATTGTGTCGCACAATTTTTGTTGTGGTAACTGTCTGTCCACTCATATATTCAGTTAATAAGTCAATTGTCTGATATATAATACCAAACAAACAAAACATAACTAAAATGTATTTAAGAATAAAAGATTTTAAATTTTTTAAAAATTTGGTAATTATTTTCATTTCTTTTTTGAAAATTTATTTTATAAATAATTTAAACAAATTTTTTTTTAATAAACTTTAGTTTAAAGGATTTTTAAAATAACAGCAAAAACTTTATCGCATATATTCTATTGATTTGTTTGCAGCGAATAATAAGCAACACATTCATAGCAACTAATTATAATAATCTTAACATGGTATAATATTGACATTTTATTATTTAATGAATCCTTTTATCATTAAAATTTTCAAAATAAATAATTATCTCTTAATAATAAAATGCTGCATATATGTGCTAGATCAATCATTAGTTAATTTAATACTTAAATTGAAATAATTTCATTTATTATTATATAATTATTATGTAATATATAATATTATGTTGCTTTTAAATAAATTTTAGCATGATATTTTTAATAAAGGCAAAACATTTCAATTTTATTATTGAACATAGTTATATTGATTCATAATATTAAATTTTAATATTTAAAATAACGACACTATAATTCACAATAACTTTATTAAAGTATATTCAGTATAAAATTATATTAAATTTGTTTATTAAAATAAACACTAAAAGTAAAGGATATAAAATACAATTTTTGTGACACAAATTTCAATATAGAATTTATTCTACTTTTGAAATAAATAGTAATTAATTAATTTTAATTAATTTTAAATAATTTTATGTTTAAAATAAGTTTTTCAAAAATATGAGTGAAATGAATATTGAAATACAATAACATTAGTCTTAACGTCGATAAAAATTCAATTAATTTGTACACCATATCTACCCTTGCACATTTATTTCTTCATATTCTTTTGGTTCATGGTCAAACAAATCAATATATAAATGTTGTCCTTGTTCAATCTTTTTAGAATTTTCAATTTCATATCTTTCTTCAATCCTAATCATTTCATACGGGTCTTCGTAATCATTATTAAGAATATCATTGTCATCAAAAGAGCTATTCTTTTGTGCTTGCTCAAGTTTAAGTCTCATTGTTCTTCGTTGATAAAATATGAAACACACAAGAATCATCAAGATCAATATAAATATACCAATGAATGCTAAATAAGGTAAAATCGATATATAAGAACCTTGGTCCTTATTTTGCTCTTTTATATTCGGAATAAATATTTTCTCGCCGACAATTTTAACATAATCGACCAAGAGCCAATCATTTTCTAATTCATCATAACTTTCTCCATTTTCCAAAACTTCGTTTTCTTCTTCTATTTCTTCTTCTTTTATATAATCATATTCACCTTGTTCATCAAATTTTCTAGAATAGTGGCCAACTCGAATGAACAAGCTAAATTGGTCTTCAAATGGAAGTTTTTTTGACTTGTGATTAAAATTGTGTCCGTCCTCTGTATGGACTCTATTGATTTGTTGAATAACTTGGTCATTTATAAATATTTGAATATAGTTTTCACTCAATTCTATTCCATATGTATGAAAATTGTCCAAGTTTACCCGATTAAGATATTCAGATCTGTCCTCTACCTTCACCCCGGGAAGTATAATTTTACTACTATATGTGGTAGTGTTTCCGTGTATTCTTGCAAAAATAGTTTGTCCCGATAATGTACCTTGATTACAAGTGTCTTCATGAGACTGAATGAAAAACTCAATAACACTGTATTTGTTTGCGGGGCGTTTGGCTCGAATTTCTACCCGGGCATCTTTAAAACAAGCCCGGGTATTTATTGTTGCCCCAGTAAAATTTTGACCAAGATATTTCTCGCGTTTAATAAACATTTTTAAAAATCCTTTATTAATTTCAATATTTTGATGACCCGGAGTATTACACGACCCATCAATTTTAGAATATAAAGGTTTGTATAAATCATAATATTTGGGAATACCTTTAATATAAAACAATTTAATGAATAATAAATTCTCTCTCTCTCTCTCTCCCTCTCTCTCCCTCTCTCTCTCT
>JAQIXI010002430.1:0-10344 GCA_034700165.1 Galumnidae sp. Gr-Ori-00277
TTTTAATTTAAAAATAAAAATATAGACGAGTTTATGCATTTTTAAATAAGATTCAACAAGTACAACCCAGAGTACAATCCAGAGTACAATCCAGAGTACAACCTACTCTAATGGCAATAATTTCAATTAGTTTCAACTCATTTAATGAGAAAAATTAATTAATTTTTAGACAAATTCTTATTAAATAATGATTTGGAGAAATCGATTTTAAATTAATAAGTATTTAATAGAAGTATTGATCCACTCTTTAAATATAGGAATACAACTTATAATTTGTTCTAAACAAAGACCTTGCTTCAATATCTACCTAGGATTCAATACTTTATGAATCGATTTCTTTGTCTAAAATTTTAGAGGAAATTGTAATTAAAATTCCAAATTTTATAAATAAACAAATCATCTAAAGATAAACCAAATGTTTAGAGAAAACGTTAAATCAATGGTAGGACTGATTCAAAGAAATTGTATTGTATTCGTGTTTTAGAATAAACTCACTTAGAGTACGCTTAATACAATTTTTAACTAGTTCATTTTGAAACCTTAAACTACTTTTGGTATTTTATTAATAATATATTATTTCTATTATTTATTTCTAATTCAAAACAAAAAATTGAGATAAAAAAGTGAATATTTAAAGACATCTTTTACTCGATTGAATTGTTAAAATTGTTCAAGGTGGTCTATGAAATATTTTGGCAAATGCTTTCTACAAATCTGATATCAATCAAATTATAGTGTATTTAGGAATTAGAGTTTGTGTTTTAATGGATCAGATTTTAAAGATTTTGTCCAATTCTTTAACAAATCTTTTGTGAAATGCATAAAACGTCGATATAAGTATTTCACAAAATGCAGACCCTTTCTTAATCAGTGCTAGGTGCAAATATTTTAGGATTTTAAATAACAATTGAGTTTAATGTAAAATTTAAACAAATATTAATATAAATAATCTTACGTTTTATGTGAATAATATTTATGTCATATTTGAACAAATCATAACTAATTTCATTAATTGTTTTTGAATTCTGTTTTAAATATAACTCTTTTTTAAACCGAATATTAGTTTAATGTCATCTATTAAACAGTTTTACCTATAAGTTAGGCCACGAAAAGTATCCTTTGATGTCAATTCAATTTTCATTCTTAACAAATTGTTATATCATGGTCAATTCTTCAGTGGATATCAATGTAAAAGTTTAAACATCCCATTAAATCAAAATTAATTATAATTTTCAACATTATTTCTAAGTATACTTTTTACTTGGGCATATTTTAGAAATTCTAATTTGTAAGTTGTAAATCACCTATTTAACTTTTACGCTTTTAAATATTATATATAATTTAATGTATGGATTCATAATTAGTTTTTTAAATTTTTAAAATAATAGAAATTTTATTAATTACAAACATATGACAAAATGTACTAGTACATGTAGTAAGTAAGTGAATTTAACCAAAACTTCATTTAATGTAATGAAAGTAATAGACTTCGAAACTAAAATATTCCAAATTTTTCAAAAGTTGTCTTTCAGTTTATAATTTGAGGCATTTCTCTATAAAATGAATAAAATATTAGACAACTTTTCATTTTTAATTTTAAAAATATTATTATTTCACGAATTTTCGGGATTTTCGCGATTCAAAGTCTTATTTGTTATAAATGATGCAAGATCATCCTAATGGTTATCTCATTCATGTATTTCATTCAATTTTAAATTTGATTTTCATATTCTGAGCGTTGAATAAACTTCATAACAAAATTAAAGTGTTATTTAATTTGATAAAGTGTCACCTAGATACTTTTAGATGCTAAAATGCTCAATTAATTTGGTGTTTGACGTAAATTCTAGAGAACTTTGTAGACATTAATATATTGCTGGACTCAATTGAAAAAGTATAACAAAAAGTATAGCAAAAAAAGTATAATGGTACTTTAATTATTTTAAAAGCTTATGAAAAATAAATTTGTGACTCAATTCGTTTTTAGCGATCAGTCAACTTTAGTAATGGTCTGAAAATTGAAGAACCAGGGCTCAAACCAGGGTACCTTTTGTTGGCCTTTGACCATAACATTTAAATAATATTTAAAATTATAAGAGAATATACTATAAATATTAAAAATAGTAATATTTGATATAAAACATGTTTATATGTATTTAAACATTTATATAAAAACCAGACATTACTAAACTAGTCGACCTCAGGGGGTATCAGGGGAAGGTATTCTAGGTAAACCTCGACAGACCTAGGGCTTGTCCATAGACGTAATGTTAAGATCTTCAAACCACAGGAGATATTTTTTGTATCTCAGATGGGGGGGAATATTTTGAAATACCCTTTTAGTCATCTCTGATAAAAACTTTTATACAGTTCTCAGACTTATATACGTCTTTCGTTTGTCTTAAATAAGAGTTTAAGTTAGAATCCAAACGAAAGCCCTTTTGTTATCCCTCTTAAGTTATATAATACTTATCTACTTTTTCATATAAGACGGATTCTTAAAAAAAACTCATGGTCATTGATTAATGGTCATGGTAATTTAGTAAAGGATAACTTTTAAAGAGTGATTGTGAACATGTTCTTCGTATAAGTGTTTCAAAAAATTGTTTGGGTTTTGACCGAAACAATTAAAATCTAAAAACAATTGAAAATAAAGACTCTCTTTTTGTTAGGAATAGATTTCAAAGAAAAACAATTTTTAATATTAATTGTTATGAAATGAACCCCTTTTTAAAGAAAAGTGATTTTCTCATCAATAATAAAATGTAACGAAAAAAGTGTTATATTTTACATACGAAGAGATAAATCATTTTTAAAACGAAAATTCCTCTAATATTTTGTGTTAAGTCCAATGTTTACTACAAAAACGATATTTGTCTTCAATCTCGTGACTAACATTATGAAAGGTAATTGTTTATTCACTGTTTGACCGCTACTGACCACTATAGGAGTAAAGAGTGGAATTCCTTTCTTGCCTTAAGTCTGTAAACTTGAATACGAAATTTTGATCGATATTTATATAAACATATGTAAAGTAAAGTAGAAATTCCGGAATTGAATACTCAGTACTGAATAGAAAACCATTTTTTAAATTCATTTAAATGAATGATTTTTTCCTTTGATTATAGAGTCGACAACAAATACATACGAACCAAATGAGGAAATACAAGAAGTCGAGCAGAAAGAAAAGTCTGTGCCCCAGGAAAATAGGCTTTACTACATGCGTTCATCAATTGTTAGTACAGATGAAAATAGTTCGTTGAGTCAATTTGAGAGACACATTAGAATACCGTCGAGTAGTGATCGAAGTCATCGAAATTCTCAGCCATCGAGTAATGAGGAGTCGCCGTATTCGGCTTATATGCCTGTTTCCATGTATTGCTTACATCAAACGTCTGCACCCAGGAGTTGGTGTTTAAAAATGATTTGCAATCCATATCCTTTTCATATTCATATGATTATAATAATAATTTTATCAAAACTTCTTATGGTATGTCTTATGTTTTCAATTATTTCTATCATTTTCTTGACTAAAGACTACAAAAAAGGCTAAAAAATTCAAATATTGAAATGAAAAATATTGCGGAGAAATAGTGAATAAATAATTTAAACAATCATATTATATAATAAGATAACCTGCGCTATTTTTTCCTATACTTTCCTATTATTCTTATTCAGAGCGGCATAAAAAAAGATATGAATATATGTTATATAATAATGTATTCAATAATGAATTTCGCCAAAAGAGATGCCATTAGGAAATGATTTCTTCTTATCCGATGGCTATTAGTTCATCAATTGATGAACTATTAAAAAGCATCTGTGCTTCAATTCATATATAACTCAGATTTAAAACTTTTACAAATCTACAGATGGTTAGCACTACAGCTCAAGAATTTGACAAAAGCCTGTGTCATGTCTTACCCAATCAGATAAACGAAGTTCAATAAGTTTTCACTTTGTGTGCCATCAGTTTTATCCTTTTAAAGCAAATATCTGTGTTTAAGACCTGTCTTTTTCTCTAAGAGTTAGTCGGGTACAGCTGAAACGCATTATTGAAAATCTTTCCGTTTTTCTCTTTACGACTAATAACTAATAACTGACATAAACTTCAGTCTAATTTTCCTCTCATTATATTTAGTCGATGTCTGTTATGAAATCTCGAAAAATTGCTTTTCTCTCTCGAGTTTTCACTTCTCTTGTTTTGAATTCCTATGCAATGATGCGATTAATTTGTAGGAATAACTTTTCATTTTCTCTCTCTCTCTCTCTCTCTCTCTCTCTCTCTCTCTCTCTCTCTCTCTCTCTCGCTCTCGCTCTCTCTCCCCTCTTACTCACGAAAACATCCAAACATAGAGTTTTATTTAATATAATATATAGACGTAAGCATTAATCGAATATTAGTGGAATGGCATAAATGCATCACTTCTTACCAGTATTTGCTTAGAAGTGAAATTCCAAACGAAGGAAAACCCAGTTTTCCAATATTTATAATATTTGTGACTTTCAATACCACAACAAATATTATTAAATTTTAAAAAAAGGAATTTTAGAATAATATTAGAGAGTTATTCACTTTTCTGTCGATTCTGTCATTAATTTCAAACAACACTTATTTATTATGAGAGAGGGCTCACATTTTTTTAAACACTATTATTCTGTAAAATTTTTTATTCAAATTGTGTCATAGATTAGAGAATAAGCCAAGAATTTTTCTGAAAGACCTTGCTTCTCTTTTTAAAAGAGATTTGAAATCGAAGGAAAACCAATTTTCATATTTTGCGTTAATATTATTAATTTATTATACATTTGTTGTGATGTTTTTGAAAAATACAATTTTCTGTATTTAATTATTTTTCTATTTGTGTTAAATACAAATTGAAATATAAAGTGGTTTTCATTAATTATAGACTCAATAAAATACAATTTTCTTTTTATTATTGTTAGATTAAAGGATAAAAAAGGGCCCGACTTTAAGGGTTCAGAGGGTTATTTGTGAAGTATTTTGTTTTCTGTCCCAAAAGATTTTTCAAAACCTCAAAAATAGTCAAAAATGTCATTTTAGTGTTTTGACTACTTTAAGCACTTATAGGCTATTTTCGGTCATTTATGAAACTTTTTGAATTAAAGATACAGAAAAAATGCCAATTTTTCAGATTTTGACTCAAAAATACATTTATTCTTCAAAATCACTCAAAAGTGTAAATTTTAAAAACAAAATCTGTTAAAAATTTCACTTTTTTTCAAAAAAATGGTAAAAATGTGACGTTTGGAGGAAATGCCTCTTCGACTTTCCAAAAGAAAATTTTCCCACTCAAACAGAATTGCAAGGATCCCCCCTAAGATCTCCCCGATTGCCATCCATGAGAAAATTTTTTAAAAATATGTCTTTTATTAATACAACGGAATTCAATAGACTATTGAAGTTATTTCTTTAAAATTTTATTGAAAATTATTGTTATTTTATAGCCAAGATAATATTTATTTTGTTGTTTATGGTTTTAAACTAGAAAATAAAAATAATTTTTATTTGCCAAGGAAAAAATATAATAATATATTTTCATTTGATAATAATGACCATATTTATCAGAGAAAGTTCAAGATCATTTATAATATTTGAGCCATATACTTCATTATCATGTTACTTTATGGAATTCCTCTAAAATCTTAACAGTATATGATTATTGGAAATCACTTTTGATTATTATGTATACATTATTACCAAAATTAAATTAAATGGAGTAAAACATTAAACTTTACGTGAAATATGAGTTATCGCTTAACGAGAAAATTAGATAATTATTATAATCATTAGTTCATAAGTTCTACCCTTTAATAAACTCTTCTAATTTTGAGACTCAAATCAAAATTAACATTAATATGAAATTTTGAGGTCAATAAGAGTTTTGGTATTAATCTATTCCTTTGGAAATATTATAAATTCTCATTCGATACAATCGAAAGTCTTTATAATGTTAAACACATTTTAAAACACATTAAAAATGGTTTGACGTGAGATTACAATCCATGAAATTTCAATTTTAAATGTTTTTCGAATTTTCATATAAATTGTGATTTTGAGTCAAATCTGACAAAAGTTTTATTTGAATCAAATTCTTAAACATTTTAATCGATGTTTTGGCAAAATCTCTAAACAATGTATTTATATTAATATTAATACTATAGTATTGTTATGTTATAATAAGATATAAACCGTAAGTTTTATGTGAAGTTATATTAAGTTAGTGCTATCTTTTTGTTTTAAGTATAAAAAATAGGTCTATTTATTTACTCCTTAACCAAAGAAGAACTCAATTTGGAAGAATGGAGTGATAGATATGAAGAGATAAAGAGCGCAAATCTAACTTTTGTCAATGATTTGAGTCAATAATTGTAACAATAATTACTTAAGTAGAGTTGAAATGGACCAGTGGTTAGCACTGCACTATATTATAAAAGTGAATAGTGTCGGCACTGGTTGGTGAGACCATCAGACAAATATTACTTTTGGCCCACATTTATACGAACTGATTCCCAGTTTTCTAAAATACTTAAAAAGTTTAATTAATAACAATTTAATTGAATTATTTATAATTAAAAGCTATGAAACAGCGATCGGTTGAAAATATTTGAGTCCAAACAATAAATCAAATGAAATGACAAAACCTCTCAATTTTAAGTCATTTAATTATCATAATATAAGTATTGAATTATCGTTTCGAGCATTTCTATCGACTTAATTATTCTCAAAATAGATTTATTTTAACTTTAAGAATAAGTTTATTATATCTTGATTTTAAAAAGAATTGACCAAATTTATTCAAAATTTCCTTGGTCATATGATAATTTATTGAAACTATAAATATATTTTTAATTTAAATAAATTTTCAATTTTAAGTAAAAATATTTTTAATAATTAAAAACCAAATGAATTATAGCTAAAAAAGTTTATAAAATTCATAATTGAAGTCAATTTTCAATTATTCTAATTAATTGTCTCAAAGAAGTGTTATATAATGTTTGCCATTATTTTAAAGTTTCCAAAATTTAGAAGAAAACTCATTAACTGTTAATTATTTTAATTTTATTAATTTAATGAATATTTTTATGTTTTAATTAATAAATTGATTTTTTTTCATTATTCAAAACAATTGAGTCTTGAAAATGGAAATGAATGAAAAAAGGTATTCGAAGAGATTTATGCAAATTTTCTTTTGAAATAAACGAACGCATATTTAGCTCATTTGCCATCCATTTATCCATTACTTTACTTTATATAGTAATGATTTTACATGTTTTTCATGAAAATGGAAAAAATGTTTATTTAAAATAACGGAAATGAAAAATGCAAAGAAAACTAAACATTTCTTTAGATATAAGTTATGTTTACGAATGTTTAGCGAAAGTTATACTTTACTCTGTTTTCGGTGAAATTCTTTCAAAACTGAAGATAAAGTGGATACTGGACCAGATGTGGACACTTTAACCATTTATTATTATTATATATTTTACTGCTTTTCAAAAGACAACTTATAAGAAGAATATTAGACAATACTTGAGTTCCATCACAACTGATTCGATAGCAGTCGAACAGCGCTTAAAATCAGACCTATAGTCACATAACTCGTGACATAAGTATTACAGATAATAATAAATTTGAATTCATTTAAAAGATAGCTCTTTAAATAAATAGGTTATATCCTCCGACACGTTGGAGGAGAGCCATAACTCAATATCCTATTATGTGACTTATTTTTTAAAAGAAGTTACTTAACAGTAGTTACCGAAAAATATGAGTTACCTGAGAACAAAACATATTATTTTGATCACTCATTCATTCAATTCCTTCTCTCGTATAATACTTTTACTTTTGATTTCTGATAAGACGTGAGCTGTAAATCTTATTTAATGAGTTTTGTCCAGAAAAACATTTTTTGTTTATAAAGACTGCGATAACTCAACGATAAAATTACCTCATTCTCTCTCTCGCTCTCTCTCTCTCTCCCCTCCCTCTCCCTCTCTCCCCTCTCCCACATAGACATACTTTCACACACAATGTGAACAAAAAAGTGAACAAATCATGATTTGAATTATTCTGTTTCTCATCAGCAAAAGGAGTGGAAAAATAATGGCCTATAAATTGATAGAATTGAATCTCGTGAGGGCTTCCAACTGAACACAATTGCAAATAATATGAGGCCATAGTTTCTAAATATTTCTTTCAATAACTGATAATTTTTATAGTCTTCACTCCACCCATTCATTAATAAAAACATTTGAATTTCATTCCTTTCTCTTTATTAAAAGATATGTATTATATCTAAAGTGTAAACTATATATTATAAAAATATACTAGATGATGTATATATATCATGTGATATACATAGATGTATACGCGAATTATATATAACTAATGACTACATTTTGATACAATCATTAAGAAACAGAAGTCAAGAATTCATTTCTATGGATCTAATGATTAATTTCAATCTCACATTTATTAATATATTTCCTCCAAATAAAGTAATGGTGAACAGAAATGGAACTAGATCATTTGAGCACTGATCCAAAGGATATTACAAATGTTAGTCAACTCTTATTAAAAAAGAAAATTAAGGATTAAATGTTGATATAAAGACACAAATAATCTAATCCATGTCTTCTCTTATTGTATCAAATTCATCTCATCTCTAATCTATAATATTTTGTTTCAAAATGTGTTTCATTTTAACCACAGATTTTATTTCTGGAATTCTTTGACCATTAATTTAAAGAACTAAATTTAATAAATGTTTGTAAATATTTATAAATATTTATAACACAAATTTAATATTATTTTAATTAACATAAAATTATTTAAATTCCGGTGAATATAATATATAAATTGTTTGAAAATAGAGACAAAATATAGTAAACAATAAAATTATCATTTGTTAGGAATTCGTAACTTAAAGTATTCACTGATTTTTATGTTTTATATCTATTAACTTAAAATCTGTTCCAAACTCTAAAAAAAGACTAAAATTCAAATTCATTCGAAAGACAAGATTTAAATCAATGAATATCTGTATTCCTTAAAAAAGTTAAGGAAATCGCATGAAATTCAAAATTTATTCAAATTGTTTCGTAAATCGATTTAAAACCGAAAATAGAGTGAATCCGAAAATAAAAATTATAGACATTTCCTATCGATTTCTTTGACATATTTCAAGAGAATCAAAATGAAAATTCAGAAGATTAACCTTAATCCAAGTTTGCAGGTTTAAAAATTCATTACACAATGTTTTCCTGAGAAAGGAAACACTAAATCAAATAAAATTTTATTATAGAAAATAAGACTCGAAATCAATGATTCTGTTCTACTATTTCTTTGCAAATTTTTACCTCAAAAGGAGTTAAAATTGAGATTTATTTTACTTTATTTTATTTATATTTAAATCAAATATTTTTAAAACTCATTTGTATTTCCAAAAATGTATTCTCTAATGGGTTGTAGAGTTGATTCCATACCTCAGTTGCAAAATCGGATAAAGAAACGAATCCGAGAATTAGACCCGAATGGTGTCAAACGCATTGCAAATAGTGTACAGAAGGGCCTCCGAATTGCCGGCAAATCGGCGCTTATGGCTGTCATATATAATGGTATTATTTGAATAACCTGGTCATTATTTATAAATCACCACTTGGTTGTACAGATTATGTTACGTATCGTTAATAAACAAATTATTATTAATTTGTTTCTAAAACGTAAAACTACTTATTAGCTGACATGGCTAAACTAGTCGACCTCAGTGGGGTATCAGGGTAGGGTATTTTGGTAAACAGTCGACAGACCTAGTGCTTGTCCATAGACGTAATGTTAAGGTCTTCACGCAACAGGGGGGTATTTTGGCGTTTTTTGCGTCTCAGGGGAGGTGTATTTTGAAATACCCCCCTTTAGCCATGTCAGCTTATTAGTGATAACTATATATCACTAATAAGTCTTTTTATTAATTAATGTTTTAATTTCTAATTATTAAGATTTAGAAAACACTCATAATTTAACTTTAATTTATTCACTTTTATTTTTCATTTATTATATGATTTACCATAGGGACCAGGACAAACCAGTTTTCAGGTGAGATAGGTTAAACTAGAATAGGATCAAGATTAATATTCAAAGAATAGTGCAATAAAACACATTGAAAACTATTTGCACAGAACTAAACTTGTATTTTTCTGATGCCGTAATATCAGGGATGGCTAAAGGGGGGGGTTTTCCGGAATACCCCCCTAGGAGAGCAAAATCGCCAAAATACCCCCCCCCCTAGGACGAAGAATTGGTAGGCCCCCCCCCTATCGAAA
>JAQIXI010002431.1:0-10335 GCA_034700165.1 Galumnidae sp. Gr-Ori-00277
TGATTTTATAAAGAAAACACCTTTAATTTTTTATACATGAGTCACACATACAAGAAATTAAACATTTAAATTTGATTGTTAATCAATAAATAGATAAATCTGTAATTTAAAAACTGTTCCATTATGTAAAAATTTATTAATGTACTTGTCTATAAAAATCTTTTAATAGAAAATATCATTTTGATGAAAAAAGCATTTTTTGTTCAAAATATCAATTAAATCAATTTAGGAAATTAAAAAATATAAAATTATTGTTACAATTAAAATGGAATTCAAAGAAAACAAATCTTAAGTTTCTACTAATAATAATTATTGATTACATTAATTCACATAAAAATAACTTCTAATACTTTTAATAAACTTAAACCAACAAAAGTAAACATTTATTGTTTGAATGCAATAATTTTTTAATAAAACCACTCAACTGTGTATTTAAGTGAGTTTTCCTTCAATCAATACCATTAACCAAACGATAGTTTTAATCAAGTGATCGAAGCAAAACTTGTTAAAATTAACGGTTGTGTACTGTATAACTAATGGAAAATATTTAAGACTCAGAACAAACAATTTTTTTTAGATTTCCCTTCACTAACAATATATTCAAAAAATTGTTATTCAATTGTAAATCAATAGGAATTTTCCCTAAAATTACTAATAATATCATATGATTATAATATTCTAATAATATTCTAATGAAAAATATTTTGACGACAATTGTGTCTCAAATAATTAATGTCCAAAAGGTGTTAAGTGTTAAGTGATTCACTCGTTTAGTATTTTCCAAAACTTTTTTTTTCATTTATTGATTTACATATAACTACACTTTAAATAAATAATTTAAAAGTTTTCCTTTCCTTTCGATTAAATTAAATTTTTTAAACATTATTTTCAAGAATTAATCACAGATTTAATGCTTTGAATTTCAAAAAGTATTCATTTTATGATTTCATATTTATTTTCAAAACCTTAAAATAAATTTAAAATTTAAAAAAACTATTAATGAAAATATTCTTATAATTAGATATAAAGAAAATGAAATTTCATGACTTACTTCTGACCAATAAGAAATGCAATTGATTATTTCCCCTAGTTCACTTGAATCATTGAATAGATGTAGATTTCATCAATTAATTGCTTTGATATAAAACGCCTTTTTATATATTAATGGGAAACGCATTGAATGACTGATATTTAATACATTCATTGGATGTTATTTTCGTTATGAAAATAAATGTTTAGACATTTTCAACAATAAACATCTTGTAAATAAGGATAACCAAGGGAATAAACACGAATAATTAGCAATTCAATCGATCTCTCTTTCTTTTATTATGCAAATGTTTTTTTTATCATCTTTTTACCATGTTTAATTTTAACATTTCAATCAATAATATTGCACAGAATTGAAGGCAATAAATGTCGACCTTCTCTTATGAAAAGCACATCATTAATCAGAATATATATTAAATGTATTGAAATAATAAATTCTTTGATTTGACTCAGTTTTCAAAATTTAGTTTACATTTGAGACACGAATTTGAAAAAATCCATCAAAACTTCATTTGATTTGAAACTTAAGAACTATTTTTAACTAAAAAAATATTCTTTAATTCATAAGCCGTTCAACAGATGAGTCATAAAAATATTTTTCAAAATAAATGGTTTTTTTAGTCGATTTACAGTTTCTATGATATAAACATTCACTCGATTTCAGTAAACCCATTGTTTTTTCACATAAAACTCATTGAGAGTGTGATTAACGTTAGTGAAGGACAAAACAATTCCACAAAAATATTAATTTTAATTAAATTTTCATTACACTTATCGTTGAAATTAGAGGAAAATTGCGAGTATTGTCTGAAAGTTTTTCTTTCGTAAAACGGATTTCATACTCAAAATTTCATCAGAGAATAGAAGTTCCCATCAATTATATAATTAAATAGTTATTAAATTATCCAAAACAGAGTCCAAATGACTTTAGTTTCGGACAAATAACTAAAAGTATTAATTCTTAATACTTTTAAAAAACTGGTAAAACGAGGATAATATCGATATATAGGATATAAAGTTATAAGAAATTGGAAAATATTTCCTCTAATCTAATGTTAATTTTAATTGACTTTAAATTCACTGGAAAGTTTTTCTTTGATTACATTTGAATGGTGACCAAGGTTGAATTTATGAATTTATTCTCACTTTCTCAGATAAAATTCATTAAATAAATCAAATTCAGAAGATGTGAATCCAATTAATTTCTTTTTGATGTTTTCTAATAAATTCAAATTACGTCTGAAGTAGTTATTATAATAATAGTACTAGGCACTTTTTTTTTGTTTTCAGCGAAATTATTTTTAATCGCTTTCTTGTTATTGAATTCTGTAAATATTAATATAAAAAATTAGTTATAGAATATGTCTGACAAAAATAGTTATCAACAAATTCAGGGACATTTTATTCTCGGCATTTGGAATCATTTGAGGGAAAGGTATATAATCAGAGGTATAATCAGAGGTATAGCCAAATGCATAGCCTTCGCAATGAAAGTCAAAAGTCCTCCAATATTTGAATAATGAAATGGTATGACATTTATCGGTCAAACAATCTTTAATATCAATTAATTGGGTTATATTTCAATGGATTTAAACTCATTTTATATAACCTTTAGGTTTATATAACTTTTATTACTTCCACTCAATTATTGCGACAAACGATTTGTTTTAAGGGATGACTATTAAGGCTATTTTGGGCCCATTTTATTGAATCCAATTCAATAAAAGTGACCAAAAAAGTAGCGAATCTGAGTGAAGGTCAACAAAATAACGGAAAACAGAAGCAATTTATTTAATAAATTAAAAGTAATTATATTTACAACAAAAAGCACTTTAATTTCCTTGGTGATTTAATGAGTGCGCTCAGAACGTCAATGAATGTCACCGGTTCTTAAAATAATGTACCAGATCCAAATTATATCACAGTTTATTAAAAACAGCAATAGTTTTACCCAAAAAATAAAAAATAGTAAACTTTTTACGACTAAATGTAAAACTAAATTAAATTTGTTTTTATGATTAGATTTGATACGACTTTCAATATAATAGTGGACTGAAATCCTTTAAAAATCAAAGCCAACACTTGTGAATCAAAAAATTAATCAAGTTTACTTTATCTGGTACAGTATTAGAAAATTTTCGATAAATTTTATTTAACATTATTGGGTTTTAGTCCTAACGTTAACCGCTGAGACCACTGTTGTTAAGAGTTGTTTTAATTCATATATAATTTGTTTGTAATTTATATAATAATTATAGTCTAGTGATCGAAGATATCACTAAATTTAAAAACCAAAACTTATAAAAACAAAGCATTTTAGTGACCGATAGTATTAACTGAGGGATGTTATGCCCTAATTTTGTTTTACCGATTACTTAATTAGACTGTATCTTCGGTCATCGACTGTATTTTAAAGTTAAGTTTTGATAGTCTCTATAATACCTAGATCATATCAAAATGCATGGATCTATTGAGAAATAAACCTGTTTTGAAGCTAGTTCAAAATTCTAGTAAATCCCCCTCACATTCGTGAGACCCATCCCTGAGTTTCTGTAAACACATTTTTTTAAATGGATTTATAAAATATTTTATAAATAAATAAGTTGCAAGGTTATATCATTATTTAAAGGTTATATCATTATTTAAAGGTTATATCATTACCTTTAAAATATAGTAAATTTAAAAACTTTAAATATTTTGTTTAATGAATTTGAATCCATGAAATTATTAGTTTTTTACAAAAAATTCTAGTTTTTTAAATATAACTTTTAAGGACTTATTATAACTCTTAAAAAATTATAATTTTTAAAAAATAAATTCAAAATTATTTTAACAAAATTTTAAATAAAATAAATAATCGAAACAATAATCAAAAGTTAAAAATAAGAGAATTTGTAAAAAAAAATACTACAATTGTTTGAACCAAATATTTTAATACAAAAGATTTTTAGTTTCGAAATCATTTAAATGTTAAGACATTTAACTCAAGAGTTCATTCATTTTTCTCAAAAAGATTTCAAATAAAAATAAATATTATATAATGTAATTCATTTCTATTGAATTCTTAAAATTGTTTGCAATAAAACTTTACGACTCTTTTGTCAAATTTTATTCTCATTTCTTGATTTTGACGTTAAGATGATAGAAATACCTAGGACAAATATGTGCATAACGACTCTAATGATGACCAATAGTCCTTTAAGACACTTATCTGTTTGTAAAGAATGTGAATAACCTTGTAAGATGTTCTTTGAAAAAAGAGCTCAATGTTCTTGTAACTAATTAATTATATAACTAGTAATTTGAAAGTTTAATTTCCATGTCTTATAAGATTTACTCGATTAGAATGAGGATAGTTTTTACTGAAATTATAAATCTATGATTGATATGAATTCTAAAAAACTTTCCTTTTGAAGGAAAGGGTGAACGCAATATAAATATGCCATTGAATAGTGATCTGAATGATTGAATCAATTGCTGTCCTATTATGTGATGACACAAATATACACCGAATATGTTGTCAACAATTTTTTTTGGATAATTTGAGACATAAATGATTTATTTAATTAATCCTAATATTAATCACATATTTTTCATTCATTTTATACGAGTTTTGAAATGCCTTCAAATGAGTCCCAATTTTTTTCTTTTGAAAAAAATATATAAATCGATTCGTGAAAAGTGTAATGATTTTGATTTGAGAGCAAATTAATTAAAGAGACAGTCATTCAGGTTTAAAATGAATGGGGAAAATGTTTACCCTTGCAATAGTTGATACATATTTTCTTATTAAATATTCAATGAAACTGAGGTTCAGTTCAAATATTTTTTCCCAAAACATTTCCTAAACATTTCTTTCACTGCAATTCATTTGTATTAATAATAAAAGAGATGAATGAAAATCATTACTCAATTTGACAGAAAATCTTATATAATATATTATATTCATAAAATACTTGCCTTTTGTGTTAAAAAATATAATCAGAATATTCTGAGCAAGTCATAAATTATTAATAGATTATTTTGTGAGTTAATAGATACATTACTAATAGATAAGTAGTAATCTAGATAATTTTGAGATCTCAACTAAAAGAATGATTTATTTCACATAAATTCGTTTTAACTTTTTGATAGATTATATATTTTTTTAGATATTATTATCTTTGCATAAAATATACCTAAAATTCAGTAATAATTACAGTTATTTTGTAAATACAGTTAAACACAAAATAACATTAATTGAAACCATAGAAAGCCTTTGATTAGCGATCAATAAATCGAAGATAACTCTCATAAGGGGTTAAAAAGTGAAAGACAGCGCTTCAGTAGTCAAGTGTTACAAAAGATAATTAAAGATAAAAGTATTTCACATTTTCAAAGACTAACATTTCTCATATTAAGCGTTAGAATCGATTCACTGAAGTAATTGATAACAATTAGTAAATAATTAAAAACAAATTCTGATTTCAAAAATTATTTGAAAAATATTAAAGCATTAAAAATGTCTTTTTATTACATTTCAAAATAAGTATAGAATTTTTACATTTTGTAATCAATAATTGTGTGAAAAACTGAAAAATCAATGATTTGAGCAAATCTTAGGCTAATAAATAATTGAACACTTTTTCCATATATAAAAACAATGAATAATAAGTCACATAAAATTTGGTTTTAGTCATCGTTTTTAGTAATGAATTATTAACGGATTCTCAACACAAACACAAGAAAAAAGACTTTTTTTTAAAAGATAGTAACCAATTATTCTGTCTTCAAATATGAACTTTAGATTAATAAACCAAGTTCATGACGCAAAGGTTTTATGACAAGTGTTGGATCCGTCGCCCATCAGTCTCTGCACATGATTTGGGACTAAAATTGAGTTAAGACTCGGGTTAATAGTAAGCTCGTGTTCAGTAAAGTTAAAAAGAGGCGGTAATTTCGGAGATTGCAGCCACATCTTTCCCGGTTGACGCAACTCATCAAAAAAGGGATGAGCACAAGCATCCAGTGCTCGAATACGTTGGGACGGCTTATATTCAAATATTTTTAATAACAAATCTATGGCTTCAGAAGAAATATTTGCTCTAAAAAATGTTTGCAACGGAACGGCTTTTATTTCTGGGAAATCATATTTTATGTAAAGTGGGTTCAGTTCTTTTATCTGTTCTTTGGTAGGGGTCCCTAATTTGCCTATAATTGAGACCAACTGATCGATTGCCGATTCGCCACTAAATATAATTTCTCCGCTTAAAAGTTCAGAGAAAACCACTCCAACCGACCAAATGTCAATCATATTTGTATAGTCTGTGGCACCGAATAACAGTTCCGGTGCTCTATAATAACGGCCACAAATATACGACACATTCTTCTCTCCCAATACTAAATGTTTGGCACTAATTATCAACAAAAGAAAAAATAAATAAATAAAAAAGAAAACGGATTGAGACAAACCTTCCAAAATCACAAACTTTAAGGACTCCCGTTTTTGGGTCATATAATAAATTATTGGGTTTAATGTCTCGATGACAGATACCCTTCCAATGCATATAAGAGAGCGCTCGGAATATTTGATACAATAATACTTTAATCGAGAAGTTTGTGATTCCGTTAATTCTATTAGACTTTCGTTTATCGGCGATAAAAAAGTTCAACGATTGGGGCATATATTCCAAAACTAAATTCAATATTAGATCCGTTTTCTACAACAAAAAGGAGGCAAAAGTGAGCACTAATTCATTTGAATCACCGATTGATACCTGAGTGGAGGGATTGGTCTCATTGTGATAGAAGTAGTAATAGAGAGTAATTATATTGCAGTGCTTTAAGTTCTTCATTAGCGGTAGTTCTCTATTACGGTATCTCTTGTCCTGAATTACTTGTTTTATGGCCACTTTTTTATTAAGTTTAGGCAAATGTCCCCAAAAGACTGTTCCAAAAGTACCCTGTCCTATGATATTGCCTTCAATTGCAAACAAAACAATGAGAAAACAATTCAAATGAGACAAACTTACCCTTAGAGTAGATTAGGTCAACCTTTTTCTCTTCAGTGCCGTAACCCTCGAAAGCAAACGCTTGAAACGTATTCTCCATAAGGTTTGTGTCGGGTCGGGACGGGTGTCGGCTCAGTGTTGGCTGAGGTGTCTGTCCATTCATTTTATAATTCATTGGTAGCTGTGATGTCGTCTCTTGAATGAAAGGCTGAGGAAGTGGTCTCTCATTGTTTATCATTATTTACATTAGGATTATATTATAATTATTTATTAATTCTATAATTAAATTAAGTGATAATTAAAGAGTTGTTCACAAAATCATACATTTTTTGTCTGACAAATGATTTTTTAAAATTAACTCAATTTTAACCCAAAAAGTGTCGCAAAAATCACCAAAAAGTTGAGTCAACTTTTAATAGTCTGACATATGATTTGAGCTAAACTTTAGTTAAATCAATGATTTAGACATTATTTTTAGACAAAATACAATCTAAAGCGACTCATTTTTTAAGTAAATAAGTTGAAGCAAGGTAATTTTATTGATTTAAATTAGATTAATTTAATATAAAATTTAATCCCATTTTAAGTGTATTTTCTTTGATTTGGTTTATTTTCTTTCTTTTATTTTAAAAACGTTTAGAATTGAACCAAATTTAGTCCCCCTTTTAAGCAAAAGTTTTATTGCTTGCATTGAATGCAATGCTTTTACTCAACAAATGTTTGGTTAAGAAATTCTCCTTAAAGTTATAGTAATTTATGGATATTTTGGGTGAAGTCATAAAATTTAGTGATTTTTCCCAAAATGAAAATCTATGCCTTTAATAGACGTGAAGTAATACTCAAAAAGATATTAAAGTTGTTTTAAAAGGTACTAAACATGCGTTTATTTTATCGTCTGTTCAACAAACAGTTAGATCTGCATTGACTTCAAATTGAAAAGTGAAACACTTGAGTCATATTTTAAAAATTACCAAGGTATATTAGAAATAAAATTAACGATAAATTATAAACTTATTATTTAACTTAAATAAATGTCATAATTGTAAACGAGTTAAAATCGAAACCAATTTATTAAAAGCAAAACATTTGAAGGACTGAACAAATGTTTACGTAATTTGTGAGACAAAACACGTGAAACATTTGCGCCTTTTATTCAATGTTTTGCTTTGATTTTAATTTATTATTTGATTATTTGTCAAATGATTCCGACCACTTCTTCGCACAGAAATCACATCCAAATGGATCACTCATTAGATAATGAATTGGATGACGAGTTGGAAGTGCTGTTCATCGCCGAAACATTTCATAAGAGTGAGCCAATCCGTGAAAAGCCCGAGCAGTCATTCATATCTCGAGTTTGGATTAAGGAAAAGGTTAAGAAAGTCAAAGACATTAATGGAGTTACCGTTAAATTGGAGCCAAAGAGCAAACTTCCGGTTAATACTGTTTTCCAGCAAATGGTTAACATAAGAAAACAGTCGGGAATTATCTTTGAATCAGATTTTAGTGATGACGAGAACTGTGAAGACGATGACGACCAGTACGAAGACATCGGTTTGTCTGACATTTTTGTCAATATTTTAATACTTGTTTTGCAGAGACAACAATAGAAGAGAATATTCTAACCTCTTCTCGACTTAAAAAGTCCACTAAAAGAAATGTTGCCATCAATTTGGCCAAAAAGTTGAAGAAGAAGGCGATCGCCAACCGATTGGGTGTCGCTTATAATCCATTGAATCCGAACCGACAGAAAGCTTTGCGTTCAAAACTTGGAACCACTAAAAGTTGGTCCGAGAAGTTCGGCAAACTTTTAGCTGCGAAGAAGTTATTGTATTTACCGCTTCTGTACCGTAAATACAAAATGGGACCCATGAGGACAAGAGAAGAGTTAGACATTGAGATCGATCTCTATATGGCAGAAGTCAGAGCTTCCAAATTAAAGAAAAATGACGACAAAAAACTTAAATTAGGTTTGGATCAAATCTTAGCCAAAATAGAAGGATCTGAAGAAAACAATGGTATTAAAGTCGTCGATTCCAAAGAGTTATTTGGAGGTTTTGGTGGTCCCGGTTGGAAGAAACGACTTGGAACTATCTCTAACAAAGAAAGAGTCGAAATTAAGACAGAGAAAGAAGACGCTCCCGATAGGGACACATTAGACATGGAATTAGACGAATATATGGCCAACAAAGAGAAGGGTTTAAGTAATGGCTTCTAAAGCCTATTAACCGCTTTTCTTGTTTAAGCTCTTAATAGGTCCGACCTTTTGGCTAATATTCAGTTCCAATCATTTTAAGGTAATTTCCAATTCTTAGTCGTAATAAAAATTGCATTTCGTTTATAAATATTTTCAGTTTTAATACTATTTCTCTTGAATTTGACTCTTTTTCTACGAAAAACGCATTCAATCATTACATTTCTATTCATATATTTTTTCGTTAAATTCAATTAAATTTTATTTTTAAGTTTGTTTTTATGGTTAAACCAACAAATAATTAGTCGACAATTCAATTGAATACCATTTAAACGATATTATGTTAAAGTTTGGAGAAATAACTGATTTCAATGTACAGAATATTATAGACTTTCAATTATGTAATAAATTCAATACTATTCACATATTTTTCGATAAAAACGACATTAAAATCTCATTAAAAATACTTAATTTCTAAAATATGTAAAGCATTTATATTTGAATAAAATATAGTTTTGAAAATTGATAGCATTCTGTCCAGTGATGCCCACCGACCATTTGACAGAGGGAGGTATTGCCTTTTTTGGTGACTTTTCTCCAGACCACAGGTGGTATCTTTAAAATGGCTGTAAAACACCATGTAGGTCATTTTTTTATGTGTTCTTTGTTATAAATGGATAGATTGCTCTCTTATTTAACGTATTTAATCAAATTAAAGTAATAAAATAAACAATTTTCAACAAAAACTTATAATTTTCGAAAATCAAATTTACAGCTTTTGGGTATCGTTTAAAAACTAAATATGATGTTTATATCAGGGATGGCCAAAGGGGGGGTATTCCGGAATACCCCCCTGAGAGATCAAAATTTTCAAAATACCCCCCCTCAGGATCGAGACCTTTGGCCATCCCTGGTTTATATGCATTTTAGTTATTATTAAATGATCAAGAACAATATTCTCGAAATATTCACAAATTAATACAAACAATCACAGATTGCGTGTCCGACAGTTTCGGCAATTGCCTTCTTCAGAGACAGACAGAAAGTGTCTCATATTTGGTTCCATACGAAAGGCGAAGACTGGGAGAGAAATGTGAGCTC
>JAQIXI010002432.1:0-10333 GCA_034700165.1 Galumnidae sp. Gr-Ori-00277
ATATCATTAAAGAAGAGTACATCAGTTCTGATGACGAATCGATTTAAGTTAAAATGAGTTCATTTTAATTCAAATTAATTTAATTTTCGAAATACAATATTTGATACCATTTTTATAATCATATTTTTTTACTATTTTTTACTGAATTTGTAAAACCCATTCAATAAATGTCTGAACACAGAATCGATTATTATTTAATGATATTTAATTCCAACAATTCTAGTCTACATAAAAATGAGCTTAAAGTTTATTTGGTGTAGATTTTACTGCTAAAAACTGTTAATGACCATGGCCATTTTTAATTGTAATTAAGATTAAATCTATAATTAAATTTTCCAAAATAGTAAACAATTTAAGCCATCATTTAATTATACAAATTATAATTGAATGTATTTCTCATATATTCGCTAAAATCAATAAAATGCTATTTTTGTGAATTAAATTTATGTTTTATTTGTAAATATTTTCAGTTTTTTAAACTTTTAATTAAGAGTTGAATGAAGAGAATAAAAGATCGCTTTATTAATATGAATTATATTAAAAATTTAGATTAATTATAATTAAAAGTGCCATGGTCATCAGCAGATGGTATTTTAGCGATAAAATCTATTCGAAATAAGCATTAGAATGAGATCAAGTTCATTTTAATTTGACTTTTTTTTAAAAGAGAGACCAGTTGTAAGTCTTAAATAAATTTTAATAAAAAGTCTTTGATTTTTAAGGAAATTAAAGAAAAGACTTTTCAAAGAAAAATAAAACTGAATTTATTTATCAATAGATTTATTGTCGTTTAGTTATTCAAAAATTAATAATTTTATTTAAGTATTAAATAATTAATTAGTTTAAACTCAAAACTATTAAAGAATTTAAAAATTGTTGGAATAATTTATAATTAAATCACAAATAATTGGAATCACAGGAAAAGTATTGAATAAAACTTTGATAGTTTTAATCCAATTTTTTAGCTCTTTTTCGAAGTCTTTTAATTAATTTAATTTCGGGTTTAGTTCTTATATAAGAAGTGATCTCAGAATCGGATATATCGGAGTCGTTGTCGTTGTCCTCGTCTTCGACTTCTTTTCTTTTATGTCGAGTGGTTTCAGACAATTGTATTTGTTGTGATCGACGCTCCTTTGACTTGACTTCCTTTTTGAAGTTCTTAACCCAAAGAGAGTCTTCTCCCAAATTGTCGTTCTTTTGGCTGTTCTTTTGATAGATATCTTTTTTCAAATCAAATATCAATGAATTCCGATATTCAATGATATCGTCGACAAAAAATGCGATATTATTTCGATTAACACTTATTTGACGCCATTTAACAGAAGGGATGAGCAAGGCCAATTTTATCAATACATCATTTAGTTCTCTGATTCGAATAATAGTCGTCTGTTTGTAAGGAATACCAAATTTTTTAGAAAATACTTTAAAATCAATGATAGCTCTGGTCTGGGGTTCCATTGATTTCCAGCCGATATAAGAGGCGGCAGTTATCAGATGGACCGGCGATCGTCCGTCGATGAGCCAACACTCCCTTTCAATACTTATTATGTCAATCACTTTAACCTTTAGTGGATTTCTATCGTTTTCTTCGAAGTGGAAGTCGGCTAAAACGGAAGGAACCAATTCTTCTATTGGTATGGCTTTGGGTTTGATTTGCGGAAATGCGTCGACAAAAAGATTATAGATTTGTCCGAATTGGAAACCATTGCAGTCAACGGCAGAACACATATAATGGATGCCAACGGATTCGTTGTGATTCAAAAGTGTAACGTAAGCGCAAACGGCGGCCAAAATCCTCTTATTATTTAGCGATTGTCTGAAGAAAATCTTATGATTTAATGCTTTTGTGTAGTAATTAATTAAATAGTTTTTCATTTCAGAGTTGAAACTATAGTTAAGGGCCAGAGTTTCGGCCGTTTCGATACCCATTCGTTGGACGGGAGTTATTCCCATAAAATTGATTAACTCATTGCGAATCCCATTATTTGCCGTTTGGTTCACAAATATTCTGTCCTTATTTGTGACCATATCCTGGACGGGATCATTGGCCCACTCGCAGTCTGTTTCATAGACCTGACCACAACCGGTGCAGATCTTATCTCCATTTTCTATTTCGAATTCCAAAGAACCACAAGAATTACATTTACTTCCATTAGTTCCCAATAAATGGTTGTCTTTTTCTGACATTTCGTTGAATTAATGGCAAATAAAACTTCAATTAATTGTATCACAAAATGTAATGAAATGAAGAGTCAATAAAATTATTAAATGCTTTTAATTATGAATAAAGTTTTGGAAAATTTTTGATTTTGAACTCTCGTTTGCTATCATTTAAGCCAATGATTGGCTCACTTTTCACTTGTTTTCAATTATAATCCAATCAATAGTTTGACTCACATTTTGCACAAATCCCTTGACTTCCGTTTGACTTCACTCATCCCAAAACCATTTATTATTAATAAGTTATTTATAATTAAATTTTTCTCATTTTTCTAATATTTTTCTACTTTTCTGATAAAATAAGTAATTGAAAAGGATTTGAGTATATATTTAAGTCAAACTCGTGTTCAAACATTAAAAATATTTTCAAAGAAAAAAAAATGAATATTAAAAGAAATATTGCGAACAAAATGTGATTTATTAGAAGAAAAGCAAAAAAAAGTTTATAATAACAGATTGCGATTCAAAAATAACAATAAATAATAAATGATTTTTTGATTCGACTGTCGTTTCTTTTTCGGAGTGTTTTCCAAACCAAAAGACTTATGAATAACAAGTCTTTGAAAAACGAAAACTGATTTCAATGAAAAATAGATTTTTTTGGGAAAATAATACAAAGAATTGAAATTTTAAAGTCAAAGAGAAATAGACGTAAAAATAGTAATGCATTAACTCTTAGACTCATTTTTGTAGACTTTGAGTAAACCCTAAAAGTGAGGACATAAGCAAAGGTTCATATTTTCAAATAAGTTGACAGGAAAAGCATATCTTCGGTCTATTATTGATTTGCTTTAGTGTTGGGCTAATAATATCGTCACATCATATCAAATACCTTTCCATTAAACTGATGGTCGAACTCATGGCTCAGAATTTTATGCATTTAAAACACAATTGAGTTTAAAGGAAATAAAGTGTGAATTAAGTCATTTGTTAGTCATTTCTTTTAAATTCTTTTGAATGATTTTTCAAATTATTTTTTCAGAGAAATGTTTAAAACATTCCTAACTTTTTTCAATAGATTTTATTCCTTTAATTTAAATTCAATTCCGCGAAGTCTTGCAAAGAGATAACTGTTAGGGGTTAAAGAAAAGCACAGAATAAGTGTGTTTTTTCTCTATAAATCTCTGACTTTTTTGCTCTGAAATCAGAAAATCACATCAAATGCGAACAGTTCTCAAAGGGCTTCACCGGAGGCACCGATAGTGAAGTTCAAACAAAATAAGAATAACTTTTAAATTAAGTTTTTATGTTATCTGTTATCGCATTAAACTTCGTGTAAATCAATGACTAATTTTTTACAAACAAATCATTTTTAAACCCTATTTTCAACACTATTTTCACTTAATATAAACACCAAAAAAGTTAAAATATATTTATTTAAATTACTGTCTACTTGAGTGGAAAAATGTCCAGGAGGCAATTGATACACAACACAAGCAATTTTAACTTCTAGACTCAATTCCAAGTATTCAGTCTTTTGGAAGGCATACGTTTGTTATCTATTTCTTAGAATTGACCCAAAATTTTCTTTTGGAGATTAAATTTTTATATTCTGTGCTTTTAATACTCTGAAGAAAATGGAGAATATTCCTGCAATAGTGGAGTAGTGGTGAGCTTTGCTTCATTGGATTAGGTCATATTCTGAGGGGTTGTTCTGTTCTCATGTTTTAGAGGACTAATACTTATCTGAAACGCATTCTTGTGTAACAAATTTTATTTATTTCCTTATCGTTACTGAAATGAATTTTTTCTTCTGACGAGAAAAACAAATATTCTCTTAAATCCTATTTTAAATCTATAGATATATATATCACTTGTGATAGTAATCGAAACTTTTTGTGATAAATGATTTGCTTTAGTTTTGTAATAAAAGTTTCATTTTTTACAAAATTTAAGTTACGATAAAGTAATAGAGGAATAGATTTCGTGCACCGATTGACTCAATTGAGTCGATTGAGTCCACTTAAACTCAATTCCAGAGAAATTCAATTTTTGGCCCAAAATAAAGAATTTATTCAATTCTGGAAAAGCAATAAATTTTTCAATTTTCGTAAATACTCTTCAGATTTTGTATAAAAGAATATATCGACGAACTAATATCCTGCAAAATTTCCACCATTTAAATCATTCAACTTTTAAAATTACTCATTTCTACTATACTTTAGGGCTTTTCCTCCAAATATTAGATTTCTAAAGCAAAATGAATTAAGCAAATCTTGCCCAAATAATCTTGGTACTTTGGATAATTTTTTAGCTGAAAACTACTTTTCTAAACAATTCAAATGAAAAGTTTTTTCAAGAGTTTAAATTAGTTTAATAACTTATATATCATAATAGTTTATACTTAGTTTAGTAGAAATGTTAATATATTTTGAATTTTTTTTTAATTATTCATATTTTTGAGAATCAGTTGAATATTAATTAATTTATGAATATTAATAAACTTCAGACGAATATTAATATTAAAATTTCATAATTACTTCATATTGAATATGAATTCAATTGAATCTGAAATTATAGATGAATTTGGGTTCAAACGAAAGACTAAACCATAATTTTAGATACAATAATAAGTTAGAGGAAAGAGGAAAACATAAGACGTCTAAGACTTAGGAATAAAAGATACCTAAAGAATAGATTCCACAAAAAGATGAGAAGACAAACATTTATTTGAGATAAAAATCATTTATATTATTGGAATTCTATTCTCCTAAAGATATCGATTGAAACAAAAGTTTTACGAAATAACAGTCAATGAAGCAGTTCTTGAATTGGAGACAATGATATAGTGAGCAATCCCTCAGATTGTGTGCCATTTCTGTGCCATTACTGCTTTGTTCAACATTCAGATCTGGAGTTCAACATTGAAAAGTTGTTCCCAAAAGTCTAATAACTGACCAAAACTGCAATCTTATTGACCACTAATGAAATTCTACCTGTTCTTTATAACTGTGCTCAGTCTCTTTCAGCTTTTATGTTTGAAAGGAGGCCTCCAATTGTAAAGTATTGTCAGTTGACTTTTAAAATATGATCCCATTATTATCTACAACTGATTGCAAGTTTAAGTTTTTATTTTTCTTTCCCTTTAAAAATTTGAACTTAAAATTTACTTCAATTTTAAGATTCGATAACAAATATCGACACAAAAGATAGGATTTGAAGTCAGGACATTTATCTTCAAAATGAAATTTTATAATATGAAGAAAATTAAAAAACAAAAACTTTCCCCAAAGAGACGAACTCTAAAATTAATGGATTGAATGGACATTAATAACATAAACTAAAATTTGAAACAAAACCAAATAAATTAAATATAAAACTTTTATAATAAAAGCTATTCAGTATAAACCCAATTATGCAAAACCAGAAATAATTTTTGAAAAATACTTAATTCATGTTTTTAGTGATTATAAATTCATAAATTACTAGATTCTATTCCACTATTTTTTGCAATATCTTATTTGTATCGAAAAATGATCTCTTCTTAATTAATATTCTTATTATCAACTCATTTAAGTTGAATTTTAAGAAGAATTTTGGAAAATATTGAAAAGAATTTAAATTTGATTCAAAATTACTAAAAATTTTATTAATCGTTAGTCACCAAGGTCAATAAAATTTAAATAAATGAGCATTTAATAGATGAAAACTTTGTTATTAAGGTTATATCAAAACAAAAGACTAAATTTTAGTTAGTATTAAATTATTAGATAAAAATTATATTATATAATATATCCTATGAGAAAATTGAGAATTTTTTAGTGTAAATATCGTAAAAACTGAACAAGGTTGATTAAATATATAATCAGTGAAAAATCTTTAATTTAGTGGAGAAGACAAATGTCTGATATATTGATAGTATTTGTTATAAATGATATGACTCTCAATGCAATAATTGAGAGAATAATATAAATATCGAGTTTAGTGTCTAAATGTCCTCAAAATAAGTGAGGACTGAGTCGTCAATAACTAGAAGCCATTCCCTAAAATTATTATATACAAACTTAATGTCCAGAAACGGCTCCTTTTATGAGATTTGTTTTTCTGATTAAAGTTATACTAATGTTTGAATATAAGCAATAATAGGCCAACGAATGAAACTATCATTTTCTGAGACCTAAGAATATTATAAGAAAACTACTCATAAAATAAACGGCAAAAGTATCTGAATGTAAATATTGCTAACATTTATCGCAGTTTATTGATATGGCTTTTCAACGTTCAGCCAATTTTGACTCCGACTCACATTATATTCATTTACAGTAAAATATATTTCATTTTTAAAATATTTTTCTTCATTTAATTCAAATCCAAAAAACATTTATTATTATTTAAAAGCATTAAAAGTGAAGTTATCTCACGATTTGCTACTTTTAAATAAATAATATGAAACTTCTCTCACAAAAATTGGATACTTTTCTATAGTTTCAAAATATTTAACAAATTTTTATTCTTATCTCTTAAGAGAAAAAACAATAATTTTAAAGAAAAAGAAAAAAAAGTTTCATTTACTGAAAATTTCCAAAACTTATAGTTTGAACTTAAATAATAGTATTGTATAAAATAAAATAGTTTAAAGTATCGTTTAATAAAAAATGAGCAGGATAAAAATAATAGGAATGGGAGAGACAGCTATTTTCATCATTTCTAAAAGGATAGGAAAAAATAGAGTAATATATCTGTCGTTTCGAACCAATGATTATAAGTATAATTGATGAGACTTTGACAGACTCTTTGACAGAGTCTTTATGTTTAGTCATAAATTTATTGTTAAATCGATTATTTCGGTGTTTCTTTCAATCGCTTCCAATCCAATGATTACTTGTCTTCAGAAGAATAACCAATACTTTTCTTTGAATTAATTTTCCAATCATTTCATTTGAAAACAAATTATTAGTTTTCGACTAAATATTTGATCGTTTCTTCGTTTCCTCTAAATTATGGCTTAAATGACAAAAAGAAGTATCGATTCCTAAGAATTGATGGCATCTCATATAAGCCTAAGATCTGAACGAATAAAAGATCGACGAAATCAAAAAATCAGCTCAAATTCAATATACAAATCGATTTAAAGAAACGAAAAGAATGTAGGGATGAATGGAGTGAAGAGCCGGAGCACTGAAGGACAGCACTTCATGTATTGACTCACAATATTACTCATCAAAGATTAAATATTTGAGTTATATATTTATTTTTCTTGTGTTTCACTTTTTTAAAGCGTCTGTTGTTTGGGTTCTATACTATACTATACTATACTATACTATCGGCCAAAAGTCAGTGTTTGTAACGAAACGAAACGAAATGATTACCAGTTATTCGAATAAATTATTTGAGTTTAGAGTAAACATAAAACTATTTATTCAGTGAAGTGTAAAGAATATAACAAAAATCATTTATCATTCATCTGGTATTCCATTGAATGGCAATAAGAGTAAACTTTTGGTAATCATTCACTATTACAGGCATTCCTTTGTCTTATCGTTTTATTGCAGACGTTATTCAATAGACAAATAAGCTTAACATCAAAAACATTATTCTTTGACTTCAAATGACATCAACAAAGAAATGTTGAATTGAATCGCAAACAATATTTCGAATCATTTGATACAAAAAAACGAAATCTATATTTAATTTTTCTCTTTCTTTATAGCCTTTCACTAACTATTGTCTCAACTCAAAGAATACCCAATATTTTAAAGGATTGAATAAATGCAAAGAGTTTTCAAAGAAAAGAATTTATGCATTTATTAAGGCTTTTCTCTTCTTATTGAAAGTTATGGAGAGCTATAGAGAACAGTAATTTGTGATTCGCTCTTAAACCAAATGAACACTCATTTCCTAAGTGTAGCCCAGAAATGGTCAGAAATGGTAAGAAATGGTCAGTTTCTACTATTTTCTGAACATTAATTATACTAAACTTCAGTGAATACTGCTATAAGAGAAAAATATGAGCACTCAGTCAGTTATGTTCGTCTGTTTGGCCGCCGACTGATTTCAAGCTTCTGCTCATTCACTGATGTCTTAGAGATGGTGTGTCTCTCATATGAGAAATTTGTATCTCTGCACGACTGAGTCAGGCGTTTATAATTGTCGTCATAATAATTGCCAACTGAGTCATAATCAGCTAATATTTCGTCTGTAATACCACTCTTTATCTGATCCCTAAAAATATTAGTCAAAAGTTAATGAATGCTTTCATTTCTTCAAAATCACTCATTTGTTATCGTCGACTATCTCTTCATTAATTATTCGCGGAATAGTCTCTAAAGTAGTGATGGACTCCCAAAACGACTCTAAATTACATAAATATCAAACATTTATATATCTGTCGATGAAAGTCTTAAGTCAAGTCTCTTAATGTTTATAATTAATTAGATTAACATTTGATTGCTATTAGTTTAGAAGCGATTAATGTTTACACTAAAACTCAAACCTAAAACTAATAAAAAAACTTTTTTTATAATTAATATTTGGTTCAAAACAAATAATTGAGTTTCGATAAAAGCTTTCGATTAATTTAATAGGAAATGATGAGCGACTCATTTCCTTTTCTCTTTTTTTTCTTTTTGCAAAAATAATTCAGTTTTTAGTGCGAATCACTATTAAAGCGAAGGCACGAAATCTTATGAGTATTTAGTGATGCGATGCCAACGACTCAATGAGAAGAGGATATGAGTATAAGAAAAGCATTGAACCAATACTTGAAAAATCATTGCTCTTTCTTACCATTAATGGAAAATTGTGTATATGATTCTGAGCACATCATAGGCCGACTCCAACGATATGTGTGAGTCTTATATCAATATTAGTGTTTGTTATGTCCAGTTATTGAGCCAAACACGTGCACAGAATCATAAATCACTTCTTTTCTTAATTTTAGTTCTCATTTCATAGATTGGAGTAACTCTCAAATGAGGAACAATTTTCCTTCACTTTTGCCAAAAGAGAAGCGATGGGAACAAAAGTGATCCCATGAGTGCTATCAATACATTCATACCAAAGTCGTCGCATAAATGCAATCCTTTTTAATAAGACTGACTGTTGTGTGGCTGTTGTCTGACTGTTGTCCGCTTTATTCCTATTATTATTATAACAAACAGAGAGTATCACCAAATGATTCACTTATATTGATATTCCATAGCATTTACTCTAAGAATCTCTCTCTATCTCTCTCTCTCTCTCCCCTTATGAGAGAAAGTGCACTGGATATAAGAAGAGCTTGAAATGAGTTTAGAATATAACTTAATTAAGCAGAACGTCTGACAAATAAATTGATATATTTTGTGAGCACTACTCCTATTACTCCTATTACTATATTTGCAAAATAATGGCCTAAAATAAGTCCACAATTTATTTGAAATTTTCCATAAAATGTAGTCATCTTTTGCTGAACAAAATTTTCCAGAAATTAGTCATTAAATAATTTGTTTGACGGCTCGAAAAAATTGAGTGCATTTCACATACATTTCACATATTTGTGTTTTAATAACACTATTAAAGTAAACAACTATTAATAATAATAAAACTAATGATTTATTTTTTATAAAACCGACAAAAAGTCTAATAAAAAGTTTAGATCACTTTCTGTGAGTATTTTAACGAATAATTTATAGTTTTTATGTAAATTCTTTTAATGGCATTAAATTAGAAGTTTTGCCAAAAACGACACAAAAAATTATTAAACTCTTTTGAATGTTGTCTTCAAATAGTGTTAACATAAAACGAGTCTATCATTTGATTAAATTATTGACGCAATGGTTGAGGGAATGATAGGAATGGCCTCAAAAGTCTCCTGAGAAGAGAGGCTTCTGTTGATTAGCATATATTCGGTTTAATTGAGACTTTGGTTTCATTTCTCTTAATTAACCGAAACTCAGAGATAATTGACTCAAACTTTGTTCTTATCTTTCATTTGCCGTTCAGTTATCGATCGGCGAAGAGATGGCATCTATTCCTCAACATTAATATCCAATACAAACTTCTTGTGACTCTTTATTCATTTACAGTTTGGGGTTTCACTACTCATCTAATGAGGCAAACGTTTGCCTTTCATTCGGAATAAGAAGTTTTTTGTCTTAATTGTCATTTGCAGAGAATGCAGACTCAGTTCAGA
>JAQIXI010002433.1:0-10330 GCA_034700165.1 Galumnidae sp. Gr-Ori-00277
CAAATGACTCACTAAATATTATACAAACATTTAGTTAATTGTAATAAATATTTTGTCAAGTTCCGACAAGTCCTTTTACATTTGGGTATCATTTTTAGGAAACTTTAGTCATTTAAATAGTCTCTTCTTATTATTCATAAAAATCTGTTTACAATTAATAAGGTTTAAATGAAAGCTTAAAATTAACTTAACGTTTTTGTTGTAAAGCTATTTTTAAAAAAGTTTCATATAATTTTGATATAACTTTGCCTAATCTTGCTTATAATCCTAATATGGTGTTTTTAATTTTCTAGGTATGGTTTATGATATTATTAGTAACAGTATTTTATTTAATATTTATTAAGTTTTTATTTAAGCAAAAACAGATCCAAATTTTTCAGATAATAAGTTCATTTATAAATCAACAAGCTAATTATTTAAAAAGTTCAGTTTATTTGAAAAATACTCATGATAAAATATCAATTCCTTCTAATATTATAGTAATAGTATGGCTTTTAATGACAACTCTAATAAGTTATAGTTTTTCTTCTTCATTACTAATGTCTTACTTCAAAACTAAACCTGGTCATCTCGTTGATTCTATTGATGATATTTTAAATAATCCTAGGATAAATGCTATTGGCAGTGAAATGGTTTCTAGATTAAAATCAGTATTAGATACTGAGAGATATAAAATACTATTGTTTAAAGTAATAAATTATGAAAATCAGAATAAAATAAAAGATAAAGATCATTTCAGCATTGATATATTGGAGGATATTATTCGAGGCAAAACAGTGTTATTGGAACTATCAATTATTTTAGAAAAGAATTTAAATTACATTACTGATACAAATCTTGTACTAGCTAATGAAAAGTACTTGATGAATTTGTTTGCAATAGTAATAACCAAGTTTTATAAACATCACAAAAAATTGGCATTTGTGTAAGTACATTTTATATAATATATTTGTTTAGTTTAATTATAGATTCAGAATCTATTATTCTTGTTCTCAATTTATTTATTTTACATAAAAATGCATTTCTGAAACATTTCCCTACACTTTAAAATTTACCAGTCTTTTACCCAGATAAAATTATTACAATGTATAATTTATTTTTATAAATTAATCTATTTCTAGAATTAAATTATGCGTAAATGAAGCTGGACTAAGACATCGATATTATAAGCTAGATAAAATTTACAGGACAATAATTGGAAGAAAATCAGGCTTAAATAGAAAAATTGTTCTTGATGACAATATGAATAATGGTTTTGAATCAATTACATTATACGAAACATTTCGCGGTGTATTCTTATTGTTATTATTTGGATATCTTATAGCTCTGACAGTATTTATTGTCGAATATTTTATGGTTAAATTAATAACATTTATAATAAAATATGTTCTTTCTAAATTTTTTAGTCAGATTTAAGTAAAAAATTATTTCATTTGTTTAAACTAGATTCATTTAATAAAAGCTGTAATTTTATCTCATAAATAATTTTATTAAAGTAGCTGGGAAATGTTCGACAAACATTCATGGATTTTGATGATTTTTGGATCATTAATTAAGCACAGGAAACTGAATATCATGCACAAAGAATTATTTTTAATATTCGAGATAATTATCATAATATACTGACTCAAAGCTACTTAACATAGCATACCATAATTTTTTGTTTTAAGGTGTATCGTAAATTTTTTCCCGTAAATCCTCCTTAAATTTGTTGTCTTCTTTCAAATAAAGCGCAAAAATTGCTCAAAGTTTTGTTAAACATTATAAAAATGAAATGGTATCGACCAAACATTTATTAATATTGTAGAAATTTTTTCATACATTTTTACTAATTGTTTTTCTTTTCTATAATTATTAAATTTTCAATAAAGAAGAGGACTTTTCCTTTAAAATAACAATATATGGTTTCTTTTGAATTGAAATATAACCTTGTATCTTTTTCCAAAAAAAATTATTTTACAACAAAATATACAATAATTATTTGTGCCGAAAACAAACACGGACATTATTATGAAAACTTTGTTATTAATGCATTTGATTTAAAAAGAAAAATGGCCTCAAAATTGGACAAGTGAACTCTGCCCAGGGTTAATGGAATTATTGGAATACATTATTTATAGTTGAGTTTAAGTATGGCTAAAGCTTGATAAACAGTTGAGTCATATATGGACGTCAGTTATAGGACTGCCTCAATATAAAAATTTTGTATAATAATAATTTATTATAAGTTTATAAAAATTCTTATTATTAAAATGAAAATTTAAGTTAATTTTTTGAATTAAACAAAATTAAATTAAATTTTTCTTTATAATTATTTTAAAATTATATTTATGTAAGTAAATATCATAAGCCTCTAACAAGATAACCTAATGCAGTTTAATTTCATTAAATTTACCTTGTTCAAATTTATAATGAAAACTAATGTTAAGTTTACTCAAAACTTATTAGATATAATAAAAGCTATTATTAAAAATAAATATCATTTATAAATTAATTAAATTAACTTGATAATCGTTATTAATCTTTTTTATATTTTTTTAAAGTAACAAAAAGTTTATATAAAGTAATTTTTAAATATTTAAAAATTAAAATTTTAAATTATAATGCCAAGTACATTGTTTAGCGACATTCACATCTTTTGTGATTGGACAAAATATTTTACGGGATACATTGTGTTTGAATAAAACGTATCAACCCAGAATATTTTAAAAACTTCTTGATTTTGATTTACACAATAAAAGCATTATTTGCATATATATGCATTCATAAAATCCCATTGATGCCACCAAGTGATGTTTGAAAGTTTATGCAAACGCCAAAGTCAATTTCTATTTCTTTTTTTATCCAATAGAAATTTTTATTAATTTTTAATATAAAATATTTTAATTAATGGTATAATTAATGGATTAGAATTTATATTCGAGTTCCTGTGAATAGAAATGCCTTCTCTGAAGTTTGTAAACAGTTCGACGGAGTCATGTTGCGGTGATAGAAATTCTAGACCAACTGATATCGGCCAAATTGCGAAACTTGTGTTCTAAAGAGTTGTGTTGCACTGAAAAGTCTTCCGGTTCAACGCTGTTTGTGATGGCTAACATGGCTGAAATGATACAAATAATTAGGGTTCAATAAATGTTGGAAATCACTTCGTATTGTCTAACATTTTCAGTTCTGCCATGAACTCAATGACATCTCAGTTAATATTAGAACAACTTATTGATCTAAAGTGAATAACCGATAGGGAAGAAAAGTAATTTAAATGTGCCAATCTTTGATCGTCAATATTGTTAGCTTTCATAAAAATAAATTGTTCCATTTGTGGACCGGTAGTAAATCGAATTGTTTCATTTTTATTGACAGCGATTGCTGAAGATTTTAACTTGGAAAAGGAATAATAGGCACGACTCGTTTATTAAAACTGACCTCTCCTCATTAAAAGAGTTTTTCGCTAAATCTTTAAACTCCAAACTTTTTAATTTAGCAGATTCTTGGAGTTTAATACTGTAAAATGAATAAAATTAAATGTCAATTTTAACTTAAATTAATTCTTATAATAAGGTAAAAGAAATATTTGATAAGAATTCATTTTATATTAGTAAATTAGGTTTTTTCGAAATAAGAATAATTATTATGATCATTTCAATAATTTTTACCCTTAGTATTATAATTCTGTTTCACAAGTCGAATGCAATATTTCTCCATTATGTACGAACATTCTTTCGTTCTCACCAAACTTTACACTACATCTAGAACATTACTTTTGGTAAAATATTGAATTAATAGAACGTTTGGGAGTTGCCATTTTCAAAAAAGAATTAACTACATATACTACTTAATGTACTAAAAACCATGGTAACGAGAAATATTTCGGCACATTCCTGGAGCCATTTTGAGGGAATTGATGACAATTTTTAGTTGTCTTTTCCATAAAATGACCTAATTATAAAATTTTTGTTCTATTTTTTAGTTTTATTTGTTTTTAAATCCTATTGAAAGTTATTAAGATCATTTTGAAGCTTTAACAAATTTCTAAATTTAAATTTTTGGTTAAATTTTGTGTTCAATTTCTTATGTATTGTATAACAGTTTTCTTATATAAGTTTAAGAAGGTTGAGCTTTACTAAATATAAAAGCTTTATTTATTTTTTTAAATTTAATTTATAGATTTTTATTACAGGGGAACCTCAATATTTTGACAATCATTTTAAAATAACATTTACTTTTAATTGATAATTTGTGAAATTGATTTGTTTTCCGATTGAAACAATATTTTTAATTGCTTTATATTGTTACAGTCAATCCTATTAAATGTAAACATTTCACAAATTGAGTTATAATCCGATTTTTTGAGAAAATTATTGACAAAGCGAAAACCAATAAGAGGCAGATAAAAATTACAGTTTAATTTACTGAAGAGTTTATTAATTTTGACAATTTTGGCTCCGATTTTTCCATAAGAGACAACAATAAGAGGGTCTAAAACGAAACTATATATTTCACCTTACTGCATAGAAAACTAAAGGTGGTCCCAAACTAACATCACATACCCGATTAATATCAAAAAGTTTTGAAAATTGAATAATCTAAAAAAATAACAGAGATTGAACAGATTTCAAATGAAGTTATACCACAAACTTTTAAAAAATTTTCTACCTCATCATTAATGATGAGAGGCTTTTGGGAAAACGTTATAAAAGTAATTATTGAAATTAAATGTCATTGATAAATCAATTAAATTAACTTGATAATCATTATTAATCTCTTAATATTCTTTTTTAAGGTAACAAAGAAATACATATAAAGTAATTTTTTAAATTTTTATAAATTTAAATTTCAAATTATAATGCCAAGTACATTGTTTGGCAACATTCACATCTGGTATTGTTGGACGAAATATTGAAATGATTGGCACCTGAAGGTACACAACAGAGGAAATGGGGGCCACCCCTAGGGGGGAATTGGCAAAACACCCTCCCATGCGCCCTCGATTGACCTAGTGCTTGTTCATATATTTTAATAATAAAGTCTGAGACCCCCCTTTTGCCAACCCTTAATAGTCATCCCTGGTTTTTAACACTTATCGAATTAGTTTTAATATAAACAAAACCATTTTAAATAATTATAAACAAATCCCTAATCAATATTAAGTGGAGAGACCTGACAGACACTCGAAGGCAACAAAACAAAATAACAATAGAAGTAAGTCCATTGGTCAAAATTTAATTGTTTAATACTAACTAGATACAACAGTAATCAACATAGAGGGACGTTAGAAGTTTTTAAAATAAATTTTACTCTTATTCGTGAGTCAAAAGGGAGTAATAAAAAAACAATTAAATTAATAAATTTTATTATAACAACAAATCATAAAATTTGTTATATTTTTCAAACATATAGTATTCACACTTCAAATGATTTCAGTTTTGTCTAAAGAGTGTCAAAAGGAAATGACATAAAAGTGGTTATAATTTACGCAAAAAAAAATATACAAAAACTTATCATTAATATTACTATTAATATTAAAGTTTAATATTTTTCGCAATCATTTATAAATAAATTCATTTAAGTTATTACAAAATATTTAAGAGTAGATTAAGTCTGCTGAGAATCAAATACTTTTCTTGTTTTAACCTAGAGTCTAGATCCTAGGCAATTCTGAATTTTTCAAAATGTTGGACAAAGCATTAGACTGACATTAATCAATAAATTGCATAGATAAATAGACCCATAGCCTCATAGGCCTAATATTATTAAATTAATAATCGCATGAATGATCTTAAAAGATATATCAAATAGGCAAGGTCAATATTATACTTATAATTGTTAGAAATGAATGATTAAAATTAATTTCATTCGAATTTTAGAATTGAATATCCGGTAGAATTAAAATGAAGGTTGAATTTATCAGTGTTCATTAGAAATGTAAACATTAAATTGTAAAAGAGATGAAACTATGAAAAGTAACCCTTATCTATGAAACTATATTAAATAAGGCAAAATATGCCGCTAATGTTGTTGCATAGGATGTGCTAAAGACAGCACATTATAATGTATCAGTAATACAGTACTTCTTAGCAAAAAGTTTTCATTAAACCAAATCGACTAAAATAATAGAGTTTAACAATAACTTCAAAAGTATAAATAAATAAAAGAGTCAATATTCCAATTTAGTATTCAATACAATAAGGTTTGTCTGAACCAATCCTTTTTCTTATCACACATTTCCTAATATCCAAAAAAAGGTATTATATTAAAAGAAATAAATAAATAAATTTATTTGAGTTACTTGTAAACTTTTGAAGTAAATATACCTAGCAACATAGAGTATAAATCTTAAAATAGAAATGAATCATTTGCTAACAGGTGAATAAACATGGTAAAATATAAGGTACTAAATTAACATGGCTATAAATGTTTTATATTGTAAAGTGCTTAGCTCCTTTGGGTCTGTACCTTGGCCACCCCTGTATAATACCCGATACTTACCCGACGCATATTACCCGATACTTACCCGATGTATAATAACCAAAACCTGATAACAGATCCAAAGTCCTCTGATAACGTCACTGATTTCGTTTAGCGTTGACTATAAAAGTCAACGCTTTTTTATGTTAAGTTCAGTCTTTTATTTGTATTCCTTTCGTTAACTTCTTCTAATAAAGTTTACTTTTAATCACAAAACAAAAGTAAGTATTGTGTTTAACGCCTCCATTTGGCTCTTCCGCTCGGGAGCCGAATGGAGGGCAAAGTATGTGATGACGGTTTGACGCCCTCTACCGCCCAATGGCCCGCTACCCAAAGAGCCGAATGAAAAACCCTTTATGATACCCGATGTTAATAAATCGTTCGCCAGAATGGCTGTACATCGCTTAGCAGAAGAAGAAGAGATCAGGGAAATAATTAAGAGATACAAAGGCTGGATTGGATAGATAGCCGCAAGACATCAGCTTGAATTCCAATTTGAAGACTTAAAAGATGCTTATTTAAATTTGGAGGAAAGCCATCAAACACTCCAACAAAAATACAATCATCCAAAGGCCAGACATTCGAAACTTATAGAAGATTTTGAACTTTTAAACAATAGGTTGACTAAAGACATCATGCATTTGGGGCGATCAGTTGAAGATTTAAGAAGTAAGGAACCAGACAACTCATCTTTCGCCTCAGCGGCTCCTTACCGATGTAATCTTTGCAACAAAAGTTTTGGTTTAGCGAGTGAACTCAAACGTCACTTCACACGCAACCACGCTTCGACTACGCATCCATTCAAATGCCATCTCTGTCCTCAAGTATTCCATACATTTGATGAGCTCGATCGCCACAACGTGACCCGACATGCTTCAATCGCGACAAATCAATTATTCTCAGTATTTGCTATAATTCTCAATAAGTTTCCTAATAACTTAAAATATCTGCTTCTATATTACAGGGTCTTCACTATTTGTAGAATACAGAGCGAAAGCTAGGGCATTAATTTTAGTACATGAAAAGGCAGAAAATATTAAATTGTAAAATGATACAGTTTAAATCAAATACTTGGACAAAAATTTTATACATACAATTTAACACAATAACTATTAGGAGAGACAGACGAAGGTCCAAGCATTTAAACTCTAATAAATGATTAGAGAGTAACCTGTATGGATGTAAACATTTTAATCCTTTCTACCTTTTCTCTATTAAAAGATTAAAAAGATATGAACTGTAGCTTTCGCTCTGTATTCTACAAATAGTGAAGACACTGTATAATGAATTTAGTCTTTTTAATTATAATTCTCACTGTTTTTAATACTTTTATATGTGTGTTTGATGCCACCTTGGCCATATCAATTAGTTTTTATTTTATTCCTAATTTTAATATTTGGCTCAATTTTATTTTATTTCATTTATTTTAAGCTATATTCTATATTTTGATTAAGATTATGATTCTCAGTTTAATTATTATATTTTAATTGATTTTCAATTTAATTATTTTTTTTGTCGCCACCTTGGCTATACTTATATGATATATAGCCAATTTTGGATTAATCTATTATTTTGTCTATTGTTTTTATCATTCTAATTATGCCTTCCATTATAATTTATTATTTTTATTATTGATTTTATATTAAAACAATTTATATGTCTACCTTGCATATATCAATTTTTACCTTGTTAAAATTTTTATTCTAAAAATTTTTGAAAACAAAGGGAGTAATTGTAGGCATATATAATTGTTTTTAATTATATAAGAAAAGTTTTGTAAACTTTTTGTATACAAATTGAAATGCAATGCCTTTCAATTGGCACTTGAATTCTAACTCTTTTTCAGTGAACATCGTTTTCAATAAAAAGTTTTCTCTCAAAGTTTTGTCCTCAGTTTTTGAATATAAACAAAATTATTTTAATTCAGTTTTTGGTCCACATTTTAAAAAAATTTCATAAAATTCATGGCTTTTTGATTAAAATTTTTTAATTTTTGAAAGGTTTTAGCACCGTAACTGCCCAAGGTAATCCCAAACTGTTAGTCTTCGAGGGGCAGTCTGGTTTCTACTCATAAATTACACGATAAGTTTTATTTAAAAATATTGTTTATTGAAGCAAGCAATCCTAAGATTAGATACAAAATGAATCGCTTAATAGAATATTCTTAGATTATACTTAAGTGATTACGTCATTGAAGTTCTTATATCTTTCCATTACCATATAAGGATATATTACATGAGTTTATTAATAGTGGCTATACTTGCACTTTTAATTAAAACTTTAAAACTAATGATTTATTTTAATGAGTGCTGTATATTTTTTTTAAAAAATTGGACTTCCTATTTGTTGTTTTAATTAAAACTTTTTCGATTTGCACAAAAGCATTAGTTGCATAATTATGCATTCATAAAATTACAAGTCACCAAGTGTTATTTGAAAGTTCATGCAAACCTCAAAGTCAATGTCAATTTCTTTTCTTTATCCAGAAGAATTTTTTGATCAAGTATTAATAAAAAATTATTTATATTAATGATATAAGTTATGGATTGAAATTGATATTCGATTCCCGGTGAATAGAGATGCCTTCTGTTGAGTTCGCAAACAGTTCGACGGAAAGCCATGTGGTGGTGATAGAAATTCTATACCAACTGCTATTGGCCAAAATTTCGACATTTGTGTCTCACTAAAGTCGTGTAGTTGTGTCGCACTTAAAGTTTCTCCGGATCAATACCGTTTGGACACAGAATTCTCCTAAAACCGCAGCCATTTTACCAAAAAAGGTTGTAGCTTCTGGGATGACGACGAGGAAGAAGGTAAAAGAATTATGATTTATAACTTATAAATTATACATGTAATAAATTTTCATTATTTAGAGGAATGTGGAGCTGGTGATAATAATCAGCCAATTCAATGGTCAAGTCATCCTAACAGTTGATTAGGGACACGGATATGGACTGGGCTATGAACGATTCCTTGGCCTATCAACAATGACGAGAGAAGAAGTCTATCTATAGTGAAATGGATGAAGTTCAAAAAGATAATAATATTTTACAACATTTGAAACTCGGTTATTCGAATACAAAGCGCGAAGGATTCAATTTTAAGTCAGTAAGATATGTAAAGGAAAAGTGAAAATGTCAAAATAATGAAGAAATTAAAGCATTTCCCGAAAAGACAAGACTAAGAAAACTAACGGATTTTGACACAGACTTTGTTATGGGAACAGATTTACGAAATGTGCATACATTCAATCTAATCAATCAAAATCTACTAATTTCCTATATGTCATGAGTTAAGAATCACAGGAATTGCTGAACGCTTTTTAACAGATTCAATTACTCGTTAAAAAGGTCAGTTAATGTTGGAGTCCACAAATCTTACCAATAAGTCACACCAAAGTTTAAGATCACATTTGCCTAGAATAGGTGATAGTGGTCAAAATAGTTTTTGTTCGCTATGACCGATACGGAAACTCTTACAAAATTAATTGATTTTTTACGGCCAGAATATCTTAATTATTATTCTTATCTTAATAATTATAAATCTAATTAGTTTCTCTTATGCATATTTTAATGGCTTTAGTTTTTATTTTCTTTATTATTTTCTTACAAATATTTTCAATTTTTCACTACATTTACGGAGTAATATGTAGTATATGTATTTGTTTTACGCGCACCCACACACCCACCACTAATTTAGACTCTCTTTGCTAGTAAAGGAGAGGACAGGGAGATTGATGGCTCTCTGGAGACCATTCTCTTTATTAGTAACGGGAGGGGACAGGGAGGTCTTTTGCTAGTAACGGGAAGATATTTCTTTGAATATTAACGGGTAACATATAAGCTTATGCTAGTAATGGAGGGAC
>JAQIXI010002434.1:0-10318 GCA_034700165.1 Galumnidae sp. Gr-Ori-00277
AAAGAGTGAATGAAAAGGTTAGTGTTTGAATATTTTGGTAGTTATGTGTATGTAATAATGCATAGTTGGATTAGTTTATGGGTGGATTAGTGTATCCGTGGTTTAGTGAAAACGTGTATTAGTGTATGGGTGGATTAGTGAACACGTGAATTAGTGTATGGGTGGATTAGTGTATCCGTGGTTTAGTGAACACGTGTATTAGTATATGGGTGGATTAGTGTATCCGTGGTTTAGTGAACAGGTGTATTAGTGTATGGGTGGGTCAGTGTTGAAGGCTATATGTTACCCGTTAATATTCAGAGAAATATTCTCCCGTTACTAGCAAAAAGCCTCCCTGTTCCCTCCCGTTACTAATAAAGAGAATGGTCTCTAGAGAGCCATCAACCTACCTGTCTTCTCCATTACTAACAAAGAGAGTTTAAATTAGCCGTTAATATTCAAAGAAATATTTTCCCGTTATTAGCAAAAGGCCTACCTGTCCCCTCCATTACTAATAAAGTGAATGGTCTCTAGAGACCCAAAAACCTCCCTGGCCCTCTATTACTAGCATAAGCTTATATGTTACCCGTTAATATTCAGAGAAATATTCTCCCGTTACTAGTAAAAGGCCTCCCTGTGTGTGGGTGAAAAACAAATACATATACTACATATTACTCCGTAGAATACTCGTAATAGGAATCGGGACATCAACGATATTTCCTCTACTTATTCCATACTGATTGCCTACGCATAGTTCAGTTATCTGCATAAATGGTATCCGGGCTGACACAAGCTTTTCCTCGAGTTGAGACAATTTCGATAATTCAAATGGGATTTCTGGAAAGCGCAATCTATTATTTAGACAAAGTCGAAGAATTTTAAGTTTCTTTATATCTTTATAAAAAGTCAAACAAATGAAAGCCAATTCAGTGTCCTCTACGTAAAAATAAATCTAATTGAAGAATTCGCCAAATTCCTGTCTCAATTCTTCCAAATCAATAAATATTCCACTTTCAAAGAAAAACAGGCAAACACACGAAAGGCATACATAAGTGGGTCCCTCATCAATCGATTCTTCATAATTATCAACTAATGTTTCGGGTAATAGTCTTCTCTCTCTACCTTTGCGGGCCTTAATCGATTCTAAAGTCCGTCGAGATTCGGTATCGTTGCGTTCCCTGTCCCCTCCCGTTACTAATAATGAGAATGATCTCTAGAGAGCCATCAACCTCCCTGTCCTTCCATTACTGGCATAAGGTTATATATTACCCGTTAATATTCAAAGAAATATTTTCGCGGTACTAGTATAAAGCTTAGAAATATACTCGTTACTTTACTAAGCGGTATGTTTTCCGTTGCAAGCAAAATGCGGGGGTGGAAAGACGATTTTATATACTACATTATTACTCCGTAAATGTAGTGAAAAATTATGGGCATTTTTCTCCTTTATTTCAATTGGTGGGATAGACCTTATTTACATTCCTATATATTTTATTTGAGATATCTTTTTAACGGATTTTCAGATGATCCACATTTATTTCTATCATAATATAAATTTTTAGATTTAAAAATAATTAATTTCATATTAAATAAATATTAATATTTCCAAGTTTATATAAAATGAAAACAACTAGGAAAGTTTCTTAAGACCTATTATCTAGAAATATATCTATTTTTTAATGCCTAAATCAAATTTGTGATCCATTATTCTCTTTGTAAACTTACAATTACTGCATTCTGATTTATAATAGATTTTAGTGAAGCAAAATCTTGAGTAGTTAAAACAATTTATTTCATTTATAAACTTTTAGATAAGCAGTTAGACATTGTAATGATAACAGTTCTGTTTTTATTCTTAAAGTATACTGAAATTTAAACTAAAAGTTCTTTAAAAAACATGTGGGTCGAATCATTGTTTCAAGGATATTTTGTTAAAAAGAAAATGCTTTCAATTTCTTTGGTCTTCGCATCATCAAGTTTTGAAGCATTACAGAGATAGTAGATTAGGTTAGGTTAAGCTAGGTTAGGCTAGGCTAGATTAGGGTAGAATAGGTTAGGCTAAATAAATGATTTATGCCCTTTTCCATGAATAGAAAGGGCATATTCCATAAATTTTGAACTAGGTGTTTTCTGCAACCCAGACCACCATCAATGTGTTTCTTATGTCATAAGCTTTCCAATGATATACCACACACCCTGATAGGCGTGATCCTAAATACTAAAATGCAGTCCCACTTCTTATCCATAAATTTTTTTAGGTGTGGTGGGCCGAAGGTCCACCATTTCTTGACTACAAATTTTTTAGGGGTGGTGGGCCGAAGTACCAACACTTCCTGTCCATAAGGCATTTTTAGTTGTGGTGGGCCGAAGGACCGCTTTTTATGTCCATAATACATTGTTGTGTTTGGGAAAATTTATTATGTATAGTCATTGTTACCCAGTTTGAGCCTTTATTTGAATTCTTGATTTTTTAAAAATATCAATATTTTTTTAAACCGTTCAATGAAATGTATACTAGTTTTGAACCGTAAATGTAGTGCTCTTTGAGTTTGAACGCAAACCTTGTTTTTATTAATAACTGGAGGGGACAGTAAAGTCTTTTGTTTGTAACAGGTGAATATTTCTTTGAATATTAATGGGTAACATATAGCCTTATGCTAGTAATGGAGGGACAGGGTGGTTTGTAGCTCTCTAGAGACCATTCTTTTTATTAGTAACGGAAGGGAATAGGGAGGCTTTTGCTAGTAACGGGTGAATATTTCTTTGAATATTAACGTGTAGCATTAAGCCCTATGGTAAAAATGTTAGGACAGGGTGGTTTTTTCTCTCTAGAGGCCATTCTTTTAATTAGTAAAGGAAGGGATAGGGAGGCCTTTTGCTAGTAACGGAAAAATACTTCTTTGTTAATTAAAGGGTAATTTTAATTCTTTTTGTTAGGAATGGAGCTTTTTTAAATATTAACGGAGGATCACCACTTTCTTTCCATAAATATACTCAATAAAATAATACTACTTTTATCCCGTAAATGTAGTGGCCATCGGCTTTGCCCTCAAACCTTGTTTTAATTATTACCATAAATTCAAATAAAATTTTTAAAATCCTCATATGTTTTTGGAGAACCTGGTTTCATTTAATACAGAAATTAACTCAAATATTAAATATTAAAATTTGATTATTATAGTCTAACACAACAATGAAAATTAAAAGAACACAAATTACTGTTACATCGTTTATGGCGTGTTTTATAAGTGATTTCATTTACATTTGTGTTCGCTTAATATTGTTTCCTTTTTAGCACTCATTTATGTTTCATTTAACAGTAAAATGTGTTTCACTGTAAATGTTTTATTCAACAAAATATTAGTTAATAAACACAAAATGAATAAATTTTAATTAAAAGAATTATTTTGTTTTAAAAATAATTTCGTACTCATTAGGAGCGATACCGTCGGCCACATTAACATCTGGTTCGAGGCCATTATTTTTACCAAGAATAAGTGTATATTCTGATGTCGACTGTAGAAATCGGACCAAAACTAGGAATAAGTAAGCGATGGCTAACTTTTCTCCCAAACAGACTCGACGTCCGACACTGAAAGGAATAAAAGCTTTGAAATCTTTCGGGTCTAAACTCGTGACCGTTTGGCCAATGCTTTTCATCGTTTAAGACTATTCCCTGATATACAAAAACAGCCATTCCTTTAGGTATTGTATAATCGCCTAAAAATTATTTATTAATTAAAATAAAATCAAATTGAATATTTGGAAGTGTTTTACCGATTTTACTGTTACAAAGTGTCTTATGGGCTAACCCAGGGGGTATTATATTTCTAAATCGCAGAATTTCCATAATAAAAGCCAGTATATAATGGCATCGATTCCTGTCCTCATGGGTTGGAATTCTGTCTCCGATTTGTGTCTCAATTTCTTGTCTTAACCTTTTCTGAATCTCCGGATGATAGCAAAGGAAAAGTAACATCCATTGGAAGGTCCGTTGAGTTGTGTCGATGGCATTAAGGAAGATATCCGTTAAACACATTCCAAGGTTTGCATCAGTCAAATAAGTAGCTGACTCTTTACCTTCTCTCAGCGCCTCATTCTTAGCAGTGATGAGCGCATCACAAATGTCCCGTTCAATTAACTCCGAGTAGTCTTTATAATGAGATATAAATTTCTCATTAATTGTTCTGATCATCCAATTTATGAGTTCTATTTGTTTGTTAACCATTTTTCTATCAAAAAACCTAATAATTGCTGAGAATTCCCACAAAATTACTTTATTCCCGACTTCTTTCCCAAAGCCGCTGAAGACATAAATTATTTTCTTGAACTCGTCGTCTTCCATTGAATATCTATTATTTGTGTATCAATTTATTTAAGCAAGGTTTTGTTTTATAAATAGACTGACCTCTTTCCAAATACTCCGCTCGCAATAATGTTGACAAATAGATAATATATGTATTCATTTGGTTTAAATCCTTTATTAATGCCTTCCTTTTTAATCATTAAATTAATGGCTGAGTCGACGCATTCTGTGGCCAAATAAAGAAGTCTATCATTTGTTGAAAATCTCCTAGATGAATTCATAATATTTAGATAATAACCAGCCACTTATTATTCATTTGGTACTTACTGAACAGCTGAATGAGTGACTTTTCTTAAGGCTTCCCAGGTATGGCCGTAATCAGTAATAGAAACATTTTGGAATTTTTCATTAGTAAATTGACGGCCTAGTTCAAAAATATCGGACACTTAGATTTTTTTAAAGGTTAATATTAACTCTTGCTTAAGTATACCGAAGAAAGAATCGGGTCTTCCGGCGAAGTCATTCTTATAGAAAACCTCTTTCGCTATGTCTATATCAGAGATAATGACGAATGATTTGTTTCCAATCCATAGTGTAAAGAGTGGACCATATTTTTGTTGTGTTTCTCTAAATACTTGGTCCCAATGGGGTTTACTCTTGAAGGCTTGAAAGGTTCAAGATAAACATTATATTTTAAAATAAAACTTTAAAACTGTTATATAATTTGTTGTTTAAGTTTTTCAAAAATTGTTTTAACTTACTTAGAAGATTACCAATGAATGGCAGAGGAATAGGTCCGGGAGGCAGACTATAAACTTGTAAATAAAATTTTGACAGTTTATAAAAAATAAAACTTATTATTATTATTATTAAAGTGGTGCGAATATCAGAAAATACATAATCCCCTGAAATTGTTAAAAATGACATTTTATTCATAGATTTATTCAAAGAATTAAATAAAAGGTGAATAAAAAATAGAATTTAAGGATTTTTATAAGTTTTATAAAATAGTTTAATCAATGTTTTGCACAGTTTTTCAAATAAATGTTCTAGTTCATTCATGTGTTTTTAAATGATCATTTTTGATGCTTTCAATAATATTTTACTTTCACTCAAATGCAAAACTTTCCACAAAATGAATTTTTTGTGTTTTAATTTATTTTTTTAAACAAGTTTTAATTTTATAGTTTATATTTTTGTATAACAAATAAATTTAAAAAAAATAAAATTTAATCAAAAGGTTTCACTCAAATTTCAATAAAAATATGTTCTCTAATTTATGAGAATAGTTTTTAAAGGTTTTAAACTGTGGCCGATCCATTTATGGGCCACAGGAGAGGACAAGAAAATTATAATTGAAATTATTTTATTCAAAATTCAAGTCAAATTCATTTAATACAGAAATTAACCATAATACATTAAAATTTGATAATTATAGTCTAACACAACAATGAAAATTAAAAGAACACAAATTATTGTTACATCGTTTTTGGCGTGTTTTATAAGTGATGTCATTTACATTTGTGTTCGCTTAATATTATTTTCTTTTTAACAATATGTATTATAAACTGTAAAGATTTTAGTAACTTAGTATTCGTTATTTTTTCTAAAATACTTTATGTAGAATAAAATTTTTTGCGTGTCTATTAATCTTATTGGGTGCTTTGATCATGGTAATAATTTTATTAATTATTTGGAAAAAATCTGTATCCGACTTCTTGCCAAATGAGGCTTTACCTCCACCTCTGGTCTTCTCTTTCTTTAACATATGTATAAAACAATTAAAGAATTATCAACAATAGAGTGTTCCGTTATAAAAAGTAATACAATGTAAGTTGCCAACAGTACAAATTCTATTTCAAATTGATATATTTATATATTTCTTAAACAAAAATTACAGCTTGCAAACTTAAATTAATAGATTTTTCAATTATTTTGAATCATTAAAAAATATTAAATTAAAAGCTATTCAATTCTTTAGAATTAAGATAGATCAGTTATTTAAAGTAAATTTTTTATTTTAGAAATCATGTTAATTATCTATCATAAAATTTATATAATGAGAATAATTTAATTAATTAATCGCATCATTTATTAAAAAATTTATTATAAGGTATAATAAAAAACTTCTTCTCCTGTCATCCCCTAACGTATTTATAAATTTCCTTTGAATAATAAAAACAATTCTTAAAGCAAATAATACAGTTTATAATTTTAAAATAATAAATTATTATAAATATATTTGAGCCAAAGTTATTAGATTTAATTTATTTTAATGAATAGTAATCAAAATTTAAATATTGTTCTTGCTAAAAAAATTGGTAACAATAAGGTGACCCTACAAATTCAAAAGATAATTTTATTCAAAAAATAAAAACTTTTCAAAAATAGTTGATTAATATTTTCGATTTAAGGTCTGTTAGGTAATCATAAAATTGATTTTCAGTAAATTATTACCAAATATGTTTATGCTCTTTCTATGATTATTGTGCTCATATCTTATAAGTTATGAGTCATAACTTATTAGTCAATAATTTATAACTTATAATCAGGAATCGACATTTGTTTATCAAAAAGTTTATGAAGCTCTATGAAAATAACTTGACAATAAATATGTATAAAATTATTTTGAGCATTTATGAATTTTCATATTAAAATCCAATAGATTAGAAATACCCCTGATTAATTTCAGACAAATATTTATGAATGACCTGAAAATCTTTTTCAATGACTAACGTTTGTTAAAAAAATTTTCTCAAAATATACTTCAATACATATTCAATGTTTTTATGGATCATTATTTATTGACAACTTGAGCACGTTATTTAATCTTTAATCTTGATAAACAAATGTCGGTTCCTGTTTGTAATTCATAAGATATACTTGCCTTATTCTACAGAATTTATATTTTTGTGAATAAATGGCCCTGATTACATATACTTATTTTGAGTCTGGTAATTACTTATTGTTGTTAAAAAAGACTCGGTCAAACTAATTTAAGAAACAAAAAATTAAAAAAGAAAATTTTTACATATTGAAATAAATATATTTATTTAAAACGTCATAAGAACAATGTTTATATGAGTACGCGGTTGAACAAAAGTCGCTTTTGTTAAACCAAATAATTGAGAACAACTTTTTAATAGTTTTAAAAAAATTTGAATTTAGTGATAATTTTATTAATTTATCAAATTATTGATAAATGATGATTTAGTTTAAGGTATAATAAAGTATTTCAGTTTCGATTTATATTGAGACAGTGTTATGACTGACTGTAATACTCTTCTCACCTATGGTTCACAAGCCTTCCAACATATATAATTACATAAATATTACCAGGCCCGTTTAAAAATCTTCCACTATTATCTTCATTATAAAAATCCCCACTTTGCTTAAAACGTAAAATATTATAAAGTTTGAAATAAATTGTCAAATAAAAATTATCTTGCTAAAAATTAATAACAAAATTAATTTAAAACATAAAAAATCATAAGGCAAAATCTTTTTTAAAAGTTTCTTGGAATAATATAAAATTATTTTAAGTTAAAGATACAGTTTTTCAAAACATAAATATATCTTAATAATTGTCTGAAACTAACAACTGTTTAATTCACAAAAATTGAAAGCATTGGCTCATTATATCTCATAAATTACTTAAAATAAATAAATATCCTTATAACAGCTTTTGATTTTTTTCTTGATAATAAAACATTAAACTTATTTTAATGAAATTACAATTAATTAAAACTTTTTATTAAAAACATTAATTTTATTAATACAATTTTATTAATAATTCAAAAGTATAATTTTTCTTGCCATTTTTAAATCTTTTTTTTAAATGTGCAGGGCAAATGTAAATGTTAATTTTTTAAAAAATTCTTTCCTGTAGTATATTCTTTATATCAAGCATTTCTTAAGAGCACTCGCAGTTTTCTTTACACTATCGAGATTCAAGTCACCCACAATGGGGAATTTACTAAAACTATTTCTAATACCAAGAAAATTGGTGCTCGCCGGCATCAGTATTCGATCTACAGAGTGCGCCAGATCACAAGCATACGATAAGAGATATGTTGGGTCGTTATGATTCCTAATTTTGAAAACATTTGGGCTTGTCAATGACAAAAACCGCTGGCGCGAGCGACCCACACTTGAAGTACTAGTCCCACTAGTACCATAAACATCGCTACCGCGAGAAGTCGACGCATCGGTTCCAATTCGACTCTATTGGAGTGATAAAGTTGAAAATTTTGAATCTGAAAAAATATTTATTCATAAATTTTATATTCTAAAATATACCTCGGTCTTTTATATAAACAAATGTATGATGGTTTCATATTCCAAAAAATACTTTTAAAGATTTTGTGTATATATTAATACTATTTAAAGTTAAAGTTACAACTCTTTTATTATAAAACAAATTTAATTAAATAGTACAGTCCGGTCCAATTGTATAGCCTCACCCTATTAAATTAGTAAAATATACCAAGATAATAATTAATTTTAATTTCTTTTTTGTATTTTGATTCAAATTCATAATAGAAATGAAAATTTCTGTTTAAAAATTATTAAGCAAAAAATGCCCAAGTGGTAAATTTCAAACGTTTCATTTGTATAGATTCGGTAAAAATTTAGGTAAAAATTTAAATAAATTGAAAAATAATCAAGATTAATTGATGATATTTGGTAGAATGATACATTTTATTTTATTTTTTATTCCTAAACCACCAAAACCTAAATTATTCAACTAGAAAAAATAAATTACGTCACTGAATTACAGCAAAGTTTTCATTATTGTAAATTATTCTAGAGGCGTAATTTATAAATAAGTATTATATTCTATTATTCATATTTTTATAAATTGATAATTTTAATTATAAAATGTGTAGTTCTTTATTTTAATTTTATTTAAACCAAAGTTAAACTATCAACCCATTTTTTTACCTATTTTTTACACCGCCAGTGGGATTAGCCTCAATTGGAGCCACCGGTGACTGCTCATGCTTTGTATGTGTCGCAAAGCGTAATAGGCGAGGATAGCGATCTGTATTTTAAGAGGGTCGCCTACTCCTCCGGGTACCTCATGTGGCGGAAACACACAAGCGTAGACCACTCATATTTTTTTAAGTCCGTGAGTTGGGACCGGGGTTTGAGGGCCAGACAGCACCTTCTCCGTAATCGCTATTCCGATATGTCAGGCGGAGAGTATCGAAACCTTCGATATCGGCGCGAAAGGCAGTTCGTACTGCCTAGGTTTGAACTCCCTCCCTGAGCCTTGCCTTTTAAGCCAGGAATGACGCCTTTAACCGCTGCGCCACTCCGCTCAGGTTACTATCAACCCATAGACATTACCATGTTTGAAGGCTAAATAAACACAAAATCACATGATTTATTTCAAAATATTTAACTTTCATTAGTTGGATATATAACCTAAATGAATCATAAAGTTAAAATTTGGTAAGAATATTTTTTGTAAAAGAACTTATACCATATTTTTAAAGTGATAATTTTTTTTTCATAGAAAACAATGTTATTTTTTTCACAAATTACAATTTCTTTTGTTGTAATTTGTGAAAAAAATTACATTGTTTTCTATGAGAAAAATTTTATCACTTTAAAAATATGATTTTTCTCATAGAAAACAATGTTAATTTTTTTCACAAATTACAATTTCTTTTGTTGTGGAGAAAATTAAAGATTTACATTATATATTATATTATGTTATAATAATATATTATAAGCTCCTTAGAAATACAATGTTAAATTTCAAATTTATAATCTAGGAGTAATTATTTTCACATGACAAACATGATAATGTCTAGTTGATTATAATTTAATTTTAGTTTAAATAAAGACATTATAATAAATTCCCCATTTTATAATTATAATTGTTAATTTATTACATTATAGATAATAGAAAATAATATTTGCTTATAAATTACGCCTCACGAATAATTTGAGTCAGTCCTATGACTGACAGACAATTAATTCTCACCTTTGGCTCACTTATAACTCATTTATGGTTTTCTCCAC